>JAEIFU010002524.1:0-42474 GCA_018904235.1 Lordiphosa stackelbergi
TCACCTTTGCGAACGATAATCGTCTCTGATTATGACCCGGAAGTAGGCGACTTCTGTTTCTGCCCAGCACGCCAGCCACGCCCTTTTCCCGGATTTCAGTTCAATTGTGCTTCAGGATTTTGCTTTCTGTTTGTCCATGTTCCCTTCTAACGCACATGGATTTGTTTGTATTTTTCTGACGCATACTTTAAGGCGCTTAACACGTCTGCCTGTATTTTTTGCGCCAGTTACAAGTAGTTTTTATTGTTATTTGTTTTTGCAGGCTCACCTTTAGTGTTGTTTTTGCTCTACGATAAACTTGAACGTGCTTTGCTTTTGATAGCGCTGATTGTCCCATTGAGTGCGGGAGAGGATTATCATATATTCAAGGTTTTAAAGATTTCCACTTTTGGGCCGAGTAGCCTAGAGGAATAGGAGTTGGAATTCTGGCTTAGCAGAAGGCTTCTGTGAACCACCCTTTAAATTTTAAAACTATGATGATATCATATTCTTGGTTTGTAGATCTTAAATAAAACTATATTTACCCTGCAATATCAAAATGATCGATATCAATGTCTCACAATTGGTTAACGGACAAATGTATAAACATACTGCTGTGCACACCCATTCATTAGAAAATCCATCAATTACAAATTTTAACTATTTAAGATTATAGTATACTAGCAGGTACCCGGCGTGCGTTGCCATTCCCCCTTTAGAATTTTAAAAATAAAACGAAAAAGTGAAGTTGCCTGACAATTGCCCTTTACAAAATCTTAATCAAAAAAATCGAGATTTTTTGACCTTTCGATCTTTACCGTTCGTCTATTTTGTCAATCAAATCTCAAACAAGAATTTTCTAAGTTTCCAATACTTGTGAACCGATTGACCGGTACCTTCTATTTACCCGTCTACAATTGCCAACCATGAAATCTTCTTAAAAAATATTGAAAATTTTGCAAATTCTTAGTCCGAATGATCCACACTTCATATTTAACCGTTTATTTACCCATCTTTAAGACATAAAATTTTTGCAAATTTTGCGATTATTTTTTAAACCGATTGACTGACACCTTCTATTTGCCCGTGCCTTGCCAAATATTAAATCTTTATGATAATCTGAAATAATTAAACAATTTCAAAATTTTTACCCGTCAATTTACCCATCTTTTTTGACTGTTCGATCTCACCAATTACGCCTTAACAATTGCGATCTATCAAATCGCCATGATACCCGAAGCTTATAGAAATGAGCAAATTTTGAGAACTTTTGTGCCGATCAGTCAACATTACACTTGGGCTATAACTTTTAAATGCGCGGTCATATCGAAAAACTGAAAATATGTAAAATAAGAAGAAAACAAGGACTACCAACTATTTTTTTCTTAGATTTTTAATATAAGCACAAAATTTTTCAGAATTTTTTAAACCTGGGAAAAATCGATTTTATCAAAAAATAACCACATTTTCAATAGTAAAATCCAAAAATTTGTACCTTATCAACAAAATCAAAACATCGTGTTTGGTTTTTCTGTAACGTTATTCAATGCAGCTCACATTAAAACAAATTTTGTTGGAATAGGACACTTAATGTGGCCACAGGACCAACAAATGTAAAGCTACCTCGCTAAACACACGTTTATGTATCGTAAACCTGACGTGCTGGGAGAAAACGGACAATTTATTTGAGTTCAGCGGCCAAAAATACATAAGGAACGATTGCTAATTTCTCTGTTGCAAAAGACTGAAATTGACTATACAAAGCCAAGTAGATTTGAGTACTTGATTCCAAATCGCTCAAATTCACCATCTGATGTAGTAGGCGTGCTTTTCGGTGCCTCTTCACATATAAATTAGAGCAGTTTTAATATAAAATACAACCGTATATACGAAAATCGCTAGTGATTTCTGTGGCACCCCCGATTGTTTTTGTGTAATTTAATTTTTTGTAAACCTTTCAAATATGAAACCTAAAGCACTCTTAAACGATATTTCTTAAGAACTTAAGTATTACATTCCTTCATATTTAGTATCTTTTGTAATGTTTTTGACATTTAATTGATTGTCTTTTGGTATTTTCGAAAATGCCTAGAGGGTTAGGTTTGGAGGTTCGAACCCATTAATACAACTAACATTCAACTTTTTCAAATGAACTTTGCCACCAGATAATGCAACGACTTTTCTACTTTGGAATCACTATTTATTTGTAAGTCAAAATAAAAAATTATAAATTAACCGTTATGTTTAATTTTCGTTTTGTGAGCGGTGCCACTACTATAGCCGCACAATCTAATTTCTTATTCTGTGTTTTCTGGCGGCGATTTTATTTGAGTACACTTCGTTGAGTAACTATTTGTAATAGATTTGTAAATATGCCAAGTGGGCCAGTGCTGTCAGATGTCGAGAAAGGCCAAATTTTGGCGCTCAAGAGTGAGAATTGCTCATTTCGTGAAATTGGATGAAAAATTGGACGGTCCGACGAAGTTGTGCGAAATATTTGTAAAACCCGAAATGAATAAGAAAAAAAACACGGAGGACGTAAGGCGAAGATAAATCAGCGTGACCAGCGCCGATTATTGAGTGCTGCAAGTAGTTCATTAAAGAACTTTAATGAATTAGAGGCTGAATGTGGCCTAAAAGTGTCTTGTTGGACCGTTGCACGGGCTTTTAAGAAGTTTGAAAACATAGTGCGACAAAAATTGAAATTTTGGAGGAGGATCATTGATGGTTTGGGCTGCGTTCTGCGAGTCTGGATGCTTGCAGCTGGCATTTCCAAGCACTCATAGGAACTCGAGAGAATAAGTAGACATTTTGCAAATGAATTTATTGCCTTTTCTTCGCAACCAAAGGCGTAAAAGGTTAATTTTCCAACAGGACAACGCATCAATACACAGCTTGAAGGCAATAATGTTCGGTTTCTAGAGTGGCCCGCGTGCCCCGGACATGAATCCGATGGAGAACCTGTAGGCGTTGCTGGTCCGATGGATTTATGCTCAAAACACCAAGTATAATAGTGTTAAGGAGCTCAAATTGGCAATAATTAAGGCTTGGGAAGAACTTTACCCTAAAGATTTAAAAAAACCTCACAGATAGTATGCAAAATAGGATCTAGGAGTAATTTTTGTTTAAGGGAGGTGCCTTCTTTTTTAAAGTAAATAAAAATTTATTAATTCGTTAACATTTTTCTATAAATTATTTAATTTAATAAAGTGCGGCTATAGTAGTGCACCGCTCACAAAACGAAAATGAAACATAACGGTTAATTTTTGCAATGAGAGTGTTGATGCTTATCACTTATTTTCTCTCATTTTGAAAGCTCTTTCAAACGGTAATCGCAAAGTTTTTCTACCTTAACTTTTTTTTGCCTTAACTAAAAAAAAAAGGCGCCCCCATAGTATTGCACCAGAGTTTACAAAGACAGATAATTCAAATTAAGTTAATTTTATAACCAGAAGATGTTTACTAAAGACAGTTCAAGGGACCCAAACACCATGGCCGAACCGATTCTTCAAACATCGGTTTCAGAACAGTAAGGAAATATCACATCATAAGCGTCATTTTGGTATATAAGAACTGACAGTTTGTCCTATTTATACAATTCGAAAAGGGATTTAGACTTTAAAATTCACCTTAATTTTTTAATAGAACCATTCAAGTCCTTCGACTTTATTTAGTACAAACATTTTTTTTAGCTGAAAATAGGAGGTGGAGACACGCTGTATCAGATTCCAAAAGATGTAAACTGAACCCAATCAAGTGCATGCTCAAATACAGACTGTTCAACACAATACGCCTAACCAAGTTAGGGAGCACACCAAAATCAAACAATATGAGAAATTTTAAGGGGCTAATTAAAGGTCCAGACCGGGAAATTCGGACCAAAATTAACCTTTGATTATTTTTATAAACAACTGAAAATAGGCACAGCGAATGAATGAATTTAAATGAAGCGGGCAGATTTGGGGGAGTCTTCACTTGTACTTCACCACCCACCCACCAGGTGGCAAACAGCAAACAACAGAAAAAAAGCTCAACATAATTTCAATATGGCGTCGCGCGTGGATAGCAGCCGAAACTGCCACTTAAAGGACGTCAGGACATACTTCCGCAATCCGAGGCATTTTATTGTGAGCCAGAGATGAAAAAGTAACAAAATAAAAATTTGTGTTTATGTTTCATTTGTTTTTCCTCCCCGCCCCGCCGACGACACTCATTTTTGACAGCTTAAGGACATTTGGGGGTCATGCACTTGGCCAAATTGAGCCTTACCTTGCCGAGATTTGAGTAAAATGGTCGGGCGCAGCTTTAGGGCAGAACCTTCCCGAGTTGAACAACTGCTGCCTAAATTAAATTAAATTATGGTTTCTCTCACAGATTTCTTCTCTATTTTTCGGGCTTTGTCACATTAAAATTTAGAGTTGCTTTTAAGTGCCGGTAATAAGATCTGTGTATGCTTTTAGGCAGTTGACATAAGGGCCAGGCGACTAGGCAAGCAGCCAAGCTGCCGCTCCCCCCAGGAACCAACCCTATGCGAGGGCGCCATGTGTTTTTGGGTGCCGGTTTTGCTTTTCCTGTGGCACTTTACATAATTTAAGAGACCGAAAAACCAACTACAAGTCAAAGGTTTTATTAAATTTTGGTTGGGAATGATTAGGGGGCTTCTGGAGCTCTGTAAATGTGGTGAAGAGAGTAGTAATGGCAGTGGAAAGGGTCAAAAGCTGCTTGGGGTGTGCTCACTCCTTAAACGCTCTGCTACTTAAAGTCATATGGCACTGTGGACTTGGCATGCACTGCCGCGTAAATAATATGCCTTTTGTTTTTAAATTATTAACTCACTTTGTCTGTGCCTAGCTTCATTCTAATTTATGTGTGCATACGTCAGCCTACTCCCACCCGGTTGCCTTCTTCCTGGGCATAATTAATCTAGAGGGGAACGTCGCCTGTCGTCCGAGCCTAGTTATTAATTTGGTGAGGGTTGGCAACGCACTTGTCAAGATTTATTTCAATTTGCTGCCACCCAGAACACACAACTAAATGACTCTTATCAGGCCATACACCACACACACACACACTCCCCCACACACACACACTCCCACACAAACGCCACACATGGCAACAAGTCAACCCGCTTCCTCACGAGACGTGTAAAAAGTTGTGCGACGGCCTACGTGCCGAATACTTTTTCTTCTCTTTGTGTGTGTTTGGTATGCTTACCAAGGGTATATTCATTTTTGTGCAAACAGAAGGTAACTTTCTCTGTGACCAAGTATTTATTCCCTCGCAAGTGCTCGTTGTACCTGATCTCTTCAAATATGGATATTTATTGAAGATGGTTGATTTTGCAAACATACTTAAAGAATTGAAGAACTAGAAGAATTTTTTAGTTGGGACCATTCTGTGACCGATCGTTTCTATTGCAGCTTTTGATACTGTCATTGCATTTTAATCAGCACAAAAAAGGCACAAAGTGCTTATTTGTACACTCTGAATAAAAGAACGACCGGCGGAGTTCTAGATCGATCGGGATAGAATTTATACCGTTTTTTAGTTCATATTTCAAGCATGTTTTGTTCTTGAACAAATTAAGTACGAAACATTCTAGAATAGAAAAACGACTGTTAATATTATAAAAGTGAGAACAAACGACCTTGAGTCGAGAACATTTCGTACAAGTACAACATTTTTTTGATTAAGGACTAAAACAGACTTACAATGCAAGCTCCAGAAAGTAAGCTACCGAAAACGCGAATTATTTTAAATTGAATCTGTTCTTAAAATTCCCTTCTGGCTCTAACACTTTGGTTATGGAGTGACGATAGATTTCTGACCTACAGTATAATCGTATTGGTCTTTGGTTAATTTAATTCCTCTGGATTTTTCCAGACTCATAATACGGAGACCTACCTCAGTGCAATGATTATATGTGCAAATATGTTTTTCTCTTTCTCAATAGTAACGGAACATATGCTCTGGGCATGCAAAAGTCTGTTTTTGTTATCTATTTGTAGAATGCTTTTGCATAATTCTTCTTTGGTCATCATTCTTAGTACCTTTATCACAGATTTGATTAGCGAGAATTTTTGATTTTCTTGAAAAGTTTTATGTTGATTCGGCGTGATTTGACAAGAAAAGTTAAAAAATAAAAAGTTAAGAGTAAATTAAATAGTTGTTGCAGAAAGCACATAAAAAATTTAAATTTTTCCTAAGAATGCCGCGTGGAACACATTTATCAGCTGAGGAACGCGGACGAATACAAGGATTGAACGAAGGTGGTGCTACCACCACCGAAATAGGTTCCAGAGTGTCTCGACACAGAAATACGTTTGCTAATTTAGTAAAAAAATCCAAGCACCTATTGAAAGATTAAATGCGGTGGCAGACCGAGCCACATCGACGATAGGTGCAAGCGTGATTTTAAGCGCCACGCTGTAAACAAGCAATTATCTTGTACCAGCATTAAACGTCATTTAGAGCTCAATGTCGGTAGAAGACGGGTCCATCAAATAAACATAGTTTCCGGGTGCTACTGCCACGCCACTTTAAGGTTCGTTTCGCGATTGCTGACAGGTACAAATTGTGGACCGAAGAATTCCGCAACGTTATTTTTTCGGATGAAAAAAGTTTAATCTTGACGCTCCTGATGGCTGTCATAAGTATTGGCGTGACTTAAGACAAACGGTCGGATATAAGATGAATCACGTTTCGGATACACGGAATGTTTTATGGTCCAATAAGAACAAACTCAGAAATCTATATTCAATTGCTGAACAGTGAATATATAGATTTTGCAGATGGATTAGATGTAGTTTTCAACAGGACAGCACTCCAATCCGCACATCAAAGGCCCCAAAGCCTTTTTGTTCTTCAAGAAAAATACCTGTACTGAAGTGCCGGATCGTCCTGACATGAATCCAATCCTCTCAGCCAGGATTTATAAAGGTGGAAGGCTGTTCGACTCAAACATTCAAAATACGCTTTGCTTTTGGGGTTGACTTTTGGTTTATTTATTTTAAGAGTAGATCGAGCTGTACTTAAGACCATTAAAAAGATTTTATAATAGTTAGAAGCAGGGCATTATCCCGGTACGTCCCGAAATGAATGTTTCAGTTAAAGGTTCCATTTCGGTTTTCAATTATATTCGGTTTTCGGTTTCGATACGGTACCCGCACTTTTATTTCGGCTTACCGGTAGGTACCGGTACGTACCGATGTGAGTAATAGTTATTTTTAATTCTGGAAACAAATTCTGAGATAAATCTAAATCATTTCATTCCTGTTTAATAAAACGAATCAAAATTTAACACAAAAAACAATGGATTCACATTTAAAGTAATTTTATCTTCTTATTTCTATTTTTAGTTAGTTAGTTAACATGTAATATCCAATAATTTCATGATATGCTCATAAATTGTATTATGATTAGTTTTCGAATTTTATACGTCCACTATATAGCATTCTTGTGGTTGAGTCCATGAAACCTCTTAGCGGATTTATTATAAATTTTTCGCCAGAGAATAGCTGGAACAAAAAGAACGACTTTTGAAATCGCACACAATTCTGGGAACTTTGTGGAGGATTATTACCAAGAATCCTTTCCTGCAATATCACGTAAGCCTCAACTTTGCTGGCGCATTCGGATGAACCCGCATTTGAACTGCATTCATCATTAAGCAAACGAGGAAATTTGTGCAAAAATATTATGTAAAAGATCGATACAAATACTTTTTTGCTCAGTACTTAGCATTACGTTAGACCTAGGGTCCAAAAATATGCCACATAGAAAAGCATTGTTTTCAAAAATGGATTTTTCTCGCTTTTCTATTCAATTTCGCGAACTGAGTCCCACACTTTCCGGTTCAGAAGAAAATCCTTATCTGCAGCCACAAAATTGGAGCAAGAGTTGAAGATGTCTTCCGCCAGCAAATATTTTGGCATCCTGTAGGTTGAGCTCCAACGCGTGGGGCAATCGATGGGGGCTTAAATGTTATGACTCCTAAATAGTTGGAAGAAATCCTGGCATAGTGTAGAGGTCGTTTTGTGATTGTATTTTTGCATTACAAATGTCTGACTAAAACTACGATGCGCTCTGCAAAGGTTAAAAAACCGAAACTGTACCGGTACCAACGTTTCGGTTTCGTTCCGGTTATATCGGTTCCAATAATAACGATAAACGGTTTTCGGTTCCCAAAAAAAATTTGTTTCGATTCCGTTTCCGGTTCCAGTACTCGATTTGAAACGGTTTATTTCGATTAACGGTTCCGGTTTTGGAATTATGCCCTGGTTAGAAGTGTACTTAATATATCCCGAAACATTCTTAAATATTTCGGGACTATAAAAATCCTCCTTGAAATAAGTTTCAATCTTTTTGTACTTTAATAATTTCATTTGCAACAAACTCTCCGACCACATAAACGATCAGACGCTTTGCCCTCCTGTTTCTACGGACTATCCCTCAGTTTATATCGACTGAAACTTGTACAGAGTCTTTTTTACTAATTTCGAACCCCGTCGACTCTTTACTGCCATACAAATGTTCTTCGGAAAATGGTTTTTATAGAAAACTGTTTTGTTTTCAATATTACTGCTCTCAAACACGGTCATGGGTAATATGTAATGTTTTTAAGCTGATGAATTTGCGAATCGTACACAGCAGTACAGTGTATCAAAACTTCTACACAGTTACTTTGCCTTTTCGTCGACTGCTAATACCTTTTGTACTTAATTCAAGTACAAAGTTCCTGCGGGTTTTCTGAGTCTAGGCTTATTCGCAGGATTTAACTCTTCAGAACATGGATACGAATACAGCACAGAGTACAGAGTTAAAGGATTTCAAAGATTCGCCTTCCATCGTGCTGAAGTAATGTTGCACAGTGAGTGAAAGTTTATAAACAATAAAAATATGAAGTTATTGGAAATCTTCAAAATAGAACAATTATAGGTAATTCGAAAGTGAATTCATAAACGTATGTTTCTTATAGAAGAGTGTTTAGTAAACTGCCATTTGATATTTTTTTAGCTTTTAAATAGACTTTTAAATTGATGTCGAATAGTCTGCATCGAAACTCTCGATCAAACTTCAAAATTTGTTGACTCTGTAAGCGTATACAAGATTCGTTGCAGCTAGTCTGCCCTTTTAGTGATTATTTCGTTTTTTTCTGCCGAGTTGGCAAAAGTTTTGTTTTGCGTCCTCAAAGAAAAATGAGACATAAAAGTGCTGTGTAAATGTGTGAAATTAGTCCACACACAGACACTCACCCACAAAAGCGGCTCCCAAATGGGTTCTAGAGAACTTTTGTGTTCATATAAAATATTCGTTATTATTGCATTTGCGAAAAAAATGGTTAAATAAACTGGAATTTATGCCTAGCATGCAATAATATCTGTCTATGTTTCCCCATCTACGAACAAGTTAATAGAGACACAAATGCTGCCCTCTAACTTTCCTCTTTCTGCCTATCTGGCAAGTGTTCAAATTTATGAGTTTCAGCAACAGTTTGTGAGACTCATTTGGTGGGTCTTTCTCCCCGGCATTATTAACCCAGCAACAACATTTGTTACCACTTTATTTCGCTTAGATAATTACGAGCATTTTTGTGTACTTGGCTTGACGCTTCGTTGCCTTCTTGCAATGGGGATCAACTGCATCAAACTGTCACTTTTTATGTGCTGGCGAACGTTGCAAGTTCATGTTGTAGGTCAGGTCTTTGAGATAGCTGGAGCGTATCGTTGCTTGCCTGCAGACTTTCAGCTGGTCTGGATGCGGTTCGGCATGAGTGACGACCCCAAGTAACACCGGCTGGCATTCTTAAAGTACCAGAACTATCAAAATGTTAAATATTCTGCTAGAAATTACAATTCATCACTTTTCAACTTGTGCTTTGCTCAATCAAGGCGCACGTTGAGGTATCTAAATTCTCCCCACAAAAACTGAAAAAAGCAACACCATTCCGGAACACTTTAAAACCTAAACATGCTCAAAGCCAAACTGTAATTACGTCCGAAAAACATTATGAACATGACAAAAACGACACAAGAAAAGGGAGGAGGGAGAGAGAGAGGGTGTAAAGGGCAGGGCAGGCAGGCGAGAGCAAAAAGGGCAAGCTAAATTTGCAAAAGGGAAAAGTCCTTTCCGTCAGTCACCAGGCAAATGTGCCGCCAACATGCGAAATTTATTTATACAAGGTTCTTCATCCCACCAAAAAAAATATACCTAAAATAAAATGGAACACAAAAACAAACAGGAAAAATGAATTAAATAAACCGCTGCTCGAATACCCCTTTTTTATTATAACAAAAAATGTTCAGATAGAGAGGTTGAGAGAACTAAAAACTACTAAAGTAGAGGAATTGCAGACTCTAAACAAACCAGTAAGACATTAGGTGAAGTTCGGCTCTAATAAAATAAGATTAAAATAAGATTTCTTTAACAAAAGGCCGATTTCCAGAACGCACGAAAGTCAATTTTTATGTAGAATGTTCACATAAATAGAAATATTTTGAACTGTTTTGAAATCTGAATGCTATTGCAAAGCAGTTTTATTTGAATAAATTAAAAAATTTATGTCTAGAATCAGGCCGAAGTAAAATCTAAATCATTTGATTTCAAATATTCAGAAAAAAAATCAAAAACTCCTTCAAGTATCAACGATGTCAAAAGCTGAGTAAGTTCAAAATTTCCAAATCTGGAATATTCGGAATTATAGAATTGAGAGAAACTGTCGTTAAAGTTGGTTTCACGCAAAACCAGCAGACTTGTAGTTTGAAAAATGTTGACTCGGAGTTCTGTTGAAAAAATATAGCCAAACCGAGTTTAAAAAATAAAATCGAAACCAAACCTATCGGAATTGGGAACAGCAAAATGTAAAGCACTCGTTTTCTATTCAATTTTATATAATTTTTGACACTTTTTGACATATCGAAATGAAAACATAAACCGGCCTTCGATAGTGATTCAATCCGGTTGAATTCTAAAATAGTTTAGCCAACACAATAGTAAGTTATAAAAACATGTTTTCAATACCACTACCAAAAAATTTTCGACTGATTCGCAACAGCAAAAGGAAACGCTTTTTTAGTTTTTAAGAGTATTGCTTTTTGGTCGGTGGAATCAAAAATAATTTTGAAATTAGGCTTTCATACAGTTGCTGATCTTAGGTGAATTTTTCTTAAACTCTGTGATTAATTTAGAAATTGTAAGTTAAACTAGATTTTCATTTAAGTTTTTATTTGATTTACAAGGAATTTTTTTGTTAAATGAGTCCAGAATTTGGCTCTCACCTTCGACTGTTTTATTTTCGACCGTTTCACATGGACTTGTGGTTTACATCTAGTCAATGAATCTAGTGTCATTCTCGTTTGGACCGGTGGTTTGCAATTAGTAAAAGAGATTATTATCATTCGGAATTGAGAACACGAAAACGAATCCGAAGCGGAATAGCGTTCGATTTAAACGACTAGGGAATATGTTAGATAGTCGTTGGTTCGATTTACTTTTCCGAAAGAAGGGAAGTTGAGAACATGCCTGATAGTTTCCCCACTCTCTTTTTCTCTTTCTCTCTTTACCAACGATTAGTGTTGTGAAAACATCGATAGTGAGCACTATCGATATTATGCGCTATCGATAGTATTCCAACACTATCGATAGTACTATCGAATAATTTTGCTTTTGAATAAATTGCGAACAAATTAACAACAACACAAAAAAAATGTATATTTGTTATATGTATTTTCATATGATCCAAGAAATCGCTAATAAAGTTATTAATTAATAATATTATTCATGATAAAGTAGGAAATTTGTACTCTTACTTCGTTAAAATATAAAATTCGCTCCACAACACTCGATGGTTGGCCAAATACTGAAACATAAATAGCATCGATAGTGCTATCGTTGTGAAAACATCGATCGATATCGATAGTGCTATCGATATTTTCACAACATGATAAAGTCGCTCAGAATCAACGCTTTGTCTAAAACTTTACTTTGACTTACAAATGTAGCCACTTTTGTGTTAGTTTTGCTCACATAACAGACTTGCCTTTTGGCTTAGGGTATTCAAATACAAAACAGACGAACGGAAATGTGGAAAAACGACGCAGCGGGAATGTCAACTTTGGGTGGGCGGTAAAGAGAAGAAAGCAGCCGGGCAGAAATGTGTCGTGTTAGTTTTTTTCCTGTCCACGCATTTCTTTTGGAGCACTTGATTTACAAAGGCAAAGGTCAACCAGAATGACCTACCCGTCGCCGCTGCTGCTGAGAGAGACTGGGAGTTAGGATTTCTCTCCAGTGTGACATAATTTTGCAGCTTCGAGTTGTCCCTTCTCCCTTGTCATCGTCATCACCTGGCACATTGTAATGAAGCAATGAATGAGAATGGGATTTTTAATGGAATTTGTGTGGCTATCGCATTATCGTTTGTTTTATTTATGACCCCACCGACTGGGTTGAAACTTTCTCAGTTTTTTTTTGTTATGGGCCAGTTTGTTGTCATTATTTTAAACGTTAACCAAAACGTTGAGGGAGTGGGCTTAAGGGTTTACCAAATATTGTGTAGAAGGTTCGACGAAATGTAAATACAATTTTAAATTAATCATGGTAGAGTCATAGGTTGAGAAGTCACGCATACGCGAATAGAACAACAACTGTTCCACACTCAACAGATGAGTAGGGCCACGGGGAACACACTTAACTGTGGCAAGCCGCTCTTAACCAGCAAATCAAATTCTAACCAAGAAAATCAATTTGTGAGGTGGAAGTGGAAAAAAATATAAAAACTCCCGCCGCTCACTTGAACTTAATTTGCCGAGTGGTGGGCCCACACACAACATCTCCTCATCTTCCAAAAAAAACCCTAGGCCAGTTACTCACTCGCTCTCTCTCTCTCTCCGTCTCGCCCTCTCTCCCTGCAGACTGGTTACCACTTCCGGCGGCAAAAGCGGTTCCTGTTGGCACAGGTAACCAAAGGCAACCCCAAAAGTCTGGTCTGGTCTTGCTTGACTTCCTCCCCATCGTCGTCGTCGTCTGGGAGCAACATATGCAAATTTAATATTTTTATTAAAAAACTTTTGTGTGGACTCTACAAAGCTGAAGCAGCGGCAAGAGTTGGAAGTGCTCTACAGACTCGGCGTTTGGGGCTGTCGCTGTTTTGATAAGGAAGCGAATTAAGTGCGCTGCGGCTCTGGAAAGTTTTTAAAAACCTGCTACGCTGCTTTTCCCCTCTCCTCGGCGAAACAAGTGAGCGAAAGGATATCGCATGGCCCATGAGACTCGCACTCTCTTTTTCTCTTCCCCCTGGTAATTGCGTTGATTGGTTGTTGTTATTGATATTGCATAAAAAGTAAGCTTGTCTGAAACTTAAAGGCAATGTCTATTGAGTCAGTCTTAACTATTGATGATGCGTGTACTAATGCAGTGCATCCCTTTTCTGTTACGCCTGAGCTGCAACACCTGTGTTGTGTGTGGCTCAGATTACTTATTTTTAATTTTCATCCGGTTCCAAGTTCTCAAATTTTGTGTTTCCCTAATCGTTTCATAAGTTGAGTTTCAATTACAACGGATATTAAATTTTTAAGAAACAACAAAAACATTAATTTAACATAAGTTGTCTCATCAGCTGATTCGAAAATGTGCTCTAGACTTGCAGACGTCGCCGACTTTGAGGCAGTTCGAATTGACCAAGTCAGGACCTTCTTGATGCAATATGGTTGAACCAAATTCACAAATTGCTAGAGAAAATGAAGCGTGGAACAAATACTTCTTATACCTGTAGGCAAATCACTTTTATTATCAATTGCCAAACCACCAGCATCTCAGAGGCTAGTTAACAGGAGAGCTAAAGCAACGAAATTTGATGTGCACACTCAGGTAAAAGTCGCATAATATAAACGAGGATAAAAAAATTGAATTTTACTGTGCCATTTTTGTATTTAAGTCAACTTATTTGCACGTTGATTTCAATATAAACACATATAATGACCAAATTTTCCAGAATCTGGAGAATTCGAACTGAAGAAGGAGGAGGAGGCTCCAATGGGATTCCTGCTTCTGATTCAGAGCAAACTTATTGGATATAAAAAGTTGATACAAAATTTTTTAATATTTTCATATTAAAAAAAATCAATGTTCACACTTTTATATTTACGAGTTCCATATTTAATATTGAATCAATTAATTTAAAATTCAAATTAAAATTTCAGATCACTTAGAGACTTCCTCAAACGGCACGAAATAAACTCTACAATTTTTCGGCCATCATGATATATTTTAACCAACAACATATGTTGGTGGTTCTTAATGTTGTTAGATTATTTATTTAGATGTGAATATGTTTACAGAGCTCGAGAGAATGAATACAATATATGTTCTAAGGGTAGATTTGGAATAGTCTATTTGACAGTTGTATCCTTGGTTGCCAGATGTATAATTATAACTAAATAATTGAATAATTACACACGTAAGCTGCCTTTACGCTTTTCAAATATTTTTAAAAAGTTGGTTGTCAAACTTCTCGTGAGATTCTCTAATCTCTTATCAATTTTTCTGAATATTTAGAGACATTTGATTTGCTATCACACTATCGTCAGAGAGTCTCTTTAGAAATATAATATATGAGAAGTGCAAAGGCAGTCTAAGCTAACATCTGGAGATATTAGCTTAAATTATTGCCATTCTGCAAGCTGACGAGAAGATCTTAGAGACACTTCCAATTAACTTTGATTTATTCATTTATGATTTATTCAAAATAATCCCCGTAGGATGTAATGCCAACATTTCTTCCAATCCTCGAAGCATTTTTGTGAATTTGTTTAGCACTTCTTTCGATGCCGTCTATATAGCCTCACTCGTGTCGTAGGAAGGCCCTCTTTAGTTTTGGGAACAGAAAAAAGTCACAGGGGTCCAGGTCGGGGAATAGTCAAAAATCGAAGATAAGTTAAAATCAAGAAAGCAAATAATAGCTGGCAAAAATGGCTAATAATGGCTGGCCTTGTCAGCACAATTGAGGGACATGAGTATCAAAGTAACGCTAGCAAACGCTTTAAGTTGAAAATTCGCGATACTTTTCGAACAGTCGCATTAGTCTGAAGATTCGCGATACTGGACGCAGCAATGTTCCTTTAAAGACCGACTTTGTTTGATTGCAAAAAGCTCATAAATTAATCAACACCCGAATAAACTGGCATTGCGCTCTGTGTGTCAAACTTGCTTTCACAACATGTTCACAGTTAAGTTTTATTCAATCATATTGTTGGCACTCTGATTAGAGTGAGTGAGACACTCGTGAATAACTCTTGACAGAGAGACCGCTGTAAAGATATCTTCTCGTGTGAATAAGCGGTCAACGCTGAGTTATGTTCGATCGAACACATAAACGTTCGATCAAAAAACTCTAGCTCAACCGCGTGCTTCGTTTGCCGGTATGAGCTGAATATATTCAATTTTGAGTTTTGTTGATTGCTTTAATGTGAGTAAGAATTTTTATACTCTGTACCAAAGGTGCACATAGTTCATAAAGTTTGTGCAGAAGTATGTAAGAGGGAGAAGGAATCATTTGCGACTCTTTAAAGTATATATATACCTGATCAGCATTAACAGCCGAGTCGATATGGCCATGCCTTTTTTTTCAATCTGTCCCACCAGATGCACAAGCGAAGGTTCGCTTCAAGCGAAAGATCCGCGAAGAACTTAATTCGTATTTTGTTTAGTTTTAGCGAAACTCTGTGGGAGTTCCCTTTTATCTTGTTTCTCTCTGCAGCAGGTAGAAAATGAACGAAAACTATGCCGCGTCGCCGTCGTTTGCTGGACTTTGCGTTTTCAGTGGGTTTGAAGTCCTTATACTTAGGCCGCGTCAATTATTGTTTTATGTGGTTTAATTTTCTTTATTTGTTAACTAGCCATTTTAATTTTTTAGTGACCATTCGCTCTTTGATGTACAAAAGAAAATCCCTTAAAGAAAGATGCAATGTGCTATTAATTTAGTGCTTTGTGTTTTGTCTCAAAGCGACTCCAACATTTAAAAGTAAAAAAATTAACAAAAATAAGTTAGAATAACTTTTTAATAATATTGGATAACATAAATCAAACATTAACTTAAGCCAATGGTAATGAATATGCGGCATTTATGATGATGGAATATGGACTTAAAACCAACACTTACTTATTCGACGTTCTATTAACTCCAAAATTTCAAATAATATTTTACCAAGAACTTAAAGATAATGTTCTATTTTAGCAAGCTAAATACTCACAGTTATACAAGTAGCATTAGTGGAAGTGAATCACTCGCTGAACTTGATCTACAAAGTTGAGTTAATCATACAGTTAGATGGATGTTAGAAAATCAAATTTAAGAGTCTGTTTTTGAATTATTTGTTAATTAATTAATATTTATTTTTATTAACAAATTTTCTGTTCAGAAGTATTTTAAGAAATGATATACTTTTTGTGTTTTAAGTAGATTTATAGTATTGTTAACAAGCTTACAGTTTACAATTAAAAAGGACACCTACAACTATTTTTGTATTGGCCTACTTTTTGTAGCATAGCGTCAATTGATTAATCGGTAAACAATTCATTGTTTTATGTGGTTTAATGTTCATGAATCTGAATGTTCACCTGCCAGAAATGATCGACACAAGTATCATAAACGAACGTTTGGTAAATTCGTAAACGATGGTTTTGTTCGTTTTTTATTCGCTTTGAGTTTTGTGCGTGAATTCGCTGGCGAACTTTTGGTCGGGTGGGATAATTCCATTTATGAACCATTTAAGGGCGATTTCCCATCTTCTGCTATGTGTCACATAAACGTTTACTCAGTTATTTGTTAGTTTATGTGGAAGATGAACAAATTTTGGAAATCTCTAGTCTATTTTTAATTTATTATTGAAATACTCTGATCGGTCCAAATCGATTAAATATTTTTCCATACATTTGTAATTAAGTTGCGCTGTTCATATTTGCAGCGTGGTGACTCACCTTGTTGCATGCTTATTAGTCTCTTCGGGTTATTTTTAAGCAGACACTTGTTAAAGCTATTAACAAACGCATTGCATGTGGGTCGCTTGGCTGTTCCCATTGGTGAGTCACATTTGCTCTATAATCCTATTAGTTTTCAGTTCCTCTCTTTCCCTCTCCCGAGCTGTAAATAAATCATTTCTCTCTGCCAGTCGCAAGTCCAAACAAAACCGCATTTGTTGCGGTTGCCTAAGCGGCTGGGTGATGGGTGATATGTGTACTTAGAAACTTAAAAACTTAACCCTAAGTTTCAGTTCAGTTTTGCCAGTTCTAAAGTCGACTTGTGGCTGCTTTAAAGTTTCCCCTGCAAGGTGTTGACCGTACACAGAATCAGAGTTAGACAGAGGCTTTCATTTTGTAATTTGCCCCAGATTATATTTGCATTAATGCGACATACGCAAACGCAGGAAACTTTTCTTGTTGTTTGTCTTGGCAGAACACAAAGTTTTTAAAGCTGTCCAAGCATTCTGACAGAAGTCTACCAAATCTGCTAAAGAAGTTGGAAGTTCTTTCCCCATGTAAATAATACAAAACGAGGCGGCAAAAAAAGTGGAAAGAAACAAATAAACAAAGTTCAAACATATTTAAATTAGGCCTGAGCGCATTTTGATGATGATGGAAAGTTTCAAAAAGTTTTTGCAGCTTGTTAGTTGAGTTGTTGTTTTTGTTGCTGTGCTTTTGCTGAAGTTACATGGAACGCATCATTATAATGTGTCATTTTTACATACTATATACATGGTTCTTCATTTGCGGCAAGACAAAGAAGACAGACTTTTGTCATGACTTACAAATTAAAAAATGAAGAACATTATTTCATTTTTCATATCTGAACTTAGTTCTCTAATTGATCGACCCTATGTCAGCCAAAGGAATGTAAACTGTGTCGATTCTTTATTCATATTTGCTGTCTGAAAAGTATTTCGTTTCTTAAGAAATTTTAAGTTTTAAAAATAAAACAAATACACGCAATCTCTGGTTGAGCTCTTTTCATTCAGTTCCTGCCTAGTTCCTTAGGACTTACTTACTCTCCCCAAGCTGCTCGCTCGGCTTAAGCGGAAACCATCCTCTTGAATAAACCAAATTGCTCACTAATCCCAGCGGAGACCTCAAAACCAACTTAACTCAGTCGTTTGCTCAGGCTTAACATATCACAATATTTATTTTGGGCCAAGAAGCGCACAAAATAAAAAAAATAAATAAAGTTAAAGTCGAGTTCCGAGCGGGGTAGCCCCGAGCGCCGCCATATTTAAATGTGAGTTGGTCTACAATTTTTGTGTGCTTGATAAATTCCCGTTTTGACAGTCGAATTAACCTGTCATGTTTGTTATTCCTGGGCGCGCTCTTGTGGTAAGCAACAAGCCAGAAATCAAAGAGAAACAAAATATGTGCAGATATTAGAGAGCAGAAAACAAAAGCGAAAAGCGCTGAAGTTGGTCCCCCCGTCTGCTTGTCGACTTGTCAGTCACTGACATTTCTTTTCTTCTTTTTTGTTTCGTAGGGTTCTTGACATTGCATAAACTGTCATTTAGTTAGTACAACTTGACAGTTAGCCATTCATTCAAAGCGAGAGAAATGGCTACGCTGTCGTCTGTAGTTGGGGCTCAGCTTCGAGAGTCGAAAGTTGCAGCTGAGACAAGTGCACTTTTTTCCTCGGTCGGAAATTAAATGGACTGCCTGTCGCTGGGGGCTGGGGACCGGGTGCCGCCTCCCTTTTGCCTTTTCCCTAGGAAAAATGATATGTTCGTATGACTCACGCACCTGTCGTAAGCCATTGTCGTGATTCCGGGCGTCCCCCGCTCAAGTTAAATGGCTGCATTTTTCAGTCAAAGTGCAAAGCAAATATTTGCTAATGTTCCGCTTCGGGAGGTTTAGCTCATGCATAATGCAACTTAGCCCGCCCTCCCCCCCCACACCGTTCCCTGGTGACATTGATAAAATGCAACGCGTTCAACAAATTCTTGAGGCGTTCTTGCAGGGTTCAAAGTTGACATGTCAAGATTTGTTAGCTGGCGTTTTCTGTTGAAACTAAGAGAAGTTGGCTAACTCCCCTTTTTCTCTGCACAATTTCGGAAAGAATAACAAAACCAAAAGAAGTACAATAATTGGAATAATTTTTCATTAAATGGAATGAAATGTTAAGTAAACTAGGAACTTAGGAATGAAGAAGACGCTAAAAGTTTTGTAAAAAAAATAATATTGGCTCCTGTTGTAGGCCTGAAATGCAAAGCTAGATGCAAACCGGTTCTTACGAAGCTGAAATTGCCAAGTAAAAAGGTATCCTTCAGTGGCAACCATCTCATTGTTGTTTGAGCTGTGCCACCCAATGTTTAACTGTTTAAAGCAAATGTACGAAGAACCTCTTTCAATCTGGGTAATTTAATACCAACCCAGCCCAACTCAGCTTAAGCAGTTTTCATAGTTCATAGCAAAACCCTTATGGATCCTTTGGTTAGTTGCAAATGTCTTTGGTGGTCGCTTCTGCAACATGCCACAAAATCAATGAGCATAAAGTATTTGCTATCGACTACAACAACTGGACGACACAGTAGTCGTCAGTCAACCAACTGTCGACAGCTTCGAACAGTTGGCAAATTTCGAAAGTGAAATTCAATACGCCACTTGGAGGAGCTGTCCACACACTTGTCTGCCGCTGCTGCTGTACGTTGCATGTGGGGCTTCCCGACTTGATTGCTTCCTCTGCTAATATAGTCGGTTGGGCAGCAGAAATCCAAAAAAATTCCCTCAAAAACATGTCAATTAAATTCCCTTACGTGGACAACCATGTCGCAAAAACTGAAAGAGATTTATCATATCTTGCTTACATAACTTGCACAACCCCCCCTGCCAGGCGATCATCTTGGCTGCCTTTTGTTGTGGTTTTCCAACTGTCAACTGTCGCCTCTGTTGCTGTTCATGAAAATTGCATGCGAAAAAATATACCGGAAAAAAGAATTCATAGGTAGGCTGGCTGGTGCGTCCGCTACAAGTCAGAAAAATGTCAAGCGATAAGCAAAAGCCGCTTACATATACCAGAAGAGCAACTGCAAAAGAATATTTGTTTGACAAGGCTTAAAATTTGTTGTCATGGGAAAAGTCGCCGTTTATAAATGTATATTTGATGTGGTCGTGAGAATGGTGTAACGACCGTAACGGAGAAGTATATTCGATCGTATCTGTCTTAATATTTCACATTTTCAGCATAAGCTGAATTGCACAGAGTTAACTCAACTCTAAATGCTATGCTGAAGGCTAAATTAGTTTGTTGATGTGAAACATCTTTAATTTTGGTACCGAAGATTTTAGTAGGAGTGAATTTTGATTTCAGCGTCACGTGACGCTGTGAAAGAGGTGTTAAAGAGGGGTCCAGTGACTTAGCAATGACCAAACAGTGACTAAACAGTGACTTACTTAACAGTGACTAAACAGTGAATAAACAAAGATTTAACAGTTAAATAACAGTGACTAAACAGTGACTTAACAGTGACTAAACAGTAACTAAACAGTGACTTAACAGTGACTTAACAGCGACTGAACAGGGACTAAACAGTGACTTACTTAACAGTGATTAAACAGTGAATAAACAAAGATGTAACAGTAACTTAACAGTGACTAAACAGTGACTAAACAGTGACTTAACAGTGACTGAGCAGTGCGTTAACAATGACTAATCAGTGACTGAATAAACAGTGACTAAATAGTGCCCAAACAGTGACTAAGCAGTGACTTAATAGTGACTTAACAGCGACTGAACAGTGTCTAAACAGTGACTTTACAGTAGCTAAATAGTGACTACACAATGACTAAACAGTGACTTAACAGTTGATAAACGGTGCTTATTGAGGAGTTTGTTGGTAATTCAACTCCCTTTTAGTTTTCTTCTTTTAAAAGAACTGCCGAGCGTACAAAATTAATGCATCATTACAGATGCTTTCAATGGAAATTCAAAAATGTTGAAGTTATTTCGGTAGCGTTTGATATCTCATCCTCTGCACAATATCATAACCCAGCGGCGCAAATTGCCATTACAAATTGGTAAACTGCGTTACTTTGCCATGTGCATGGCCGCTTTGTAAACGGGCTGCCGACAACCTGCATTACTAGGTATTAAGGATGAATGCCAGAGCCGAACTGTCATCGGATTCCCATTACGAATGCGTACAATATTTGTAAAATTGTAATGCAGAATGTTCGCAGTCTGTTGGTTTTCGGTTACTATCTCTCTAGCGAAAATCAGCGATTGTAGTGCCTTACATTTTCGACAGTCGTAATGCATATTTTCGACAGAACACGGCGAGCTCTGCGCCGCTGGGAATTTTAACAAATTTCGAATCAGCAAGAGCCATAGTTCAAGAGTGCTTTTGGATTTGATGAATATTTGGGCAAGATTCAACTTACCCATGCTTATGCATATTTGTATTGGATTCTTTTTTAATACTAATATTAATTGTCAATTCTGGCAACTGTCTATCCATTGGAAGTCCCCAATTTCCCCCAATTTGGTACAATTGCACTTCATTTGCCAACGACTCTTTGCCAAACTCTGCTCACATTTGCAATAATTACAAAAAATCTCCTGTCAACATTTGCCCAAATCAAACCCAACTGTTTCCAAAAGGGGGAAAAGAAATTTAATTTAAAATGCAAATAGACGCCGAGACATATGTGATGAGGAGCAAGATGAAATGTTCGTTTATAACAATTCTATTAATTTTTCTCTTTTGTGGGAGTAGCGGATGAGATTTGCATATTCAATTGCTAGTCTGGGTGAGTCTGTGTGGAGTGGCAGTCAGTCAGTTAGCTGACTTGATTAGAATGAAGTGCCTGACTGAGTCAGTTGGCTGCTGCCTATTCTAGACAATTTCAACTAATTTGAAATGGCCCCTCTGCATATGCATTACTTTGTGTGTGGCTGTCCTTGTGACTTCCTGACTAGATGTATATATTTCCTTAGCATTTTTTAGTGTGTGGTAAGAAGTGGCTTGAATGAAGTAGACTGTCCAATGTCTTCTTGAGTAGATAGTTAATGAAAATCCAGGTAAAGTAATTTTTGAGAGTCGTGGTGTAAACACAGTTCAGGGCCGAAATCGCATTCTCTGTGCAGTAATTTTTTGTCACATAAACTAACAAATAACAGAGAACTATGCGTTTATCTACCATATGTCAGCTATCTAGGGCAGGGGTGCTCAAGCCCATTCCGCAAGCAACGCATTCGTTGTTGCTTGACGAAACCGAATTGCTGCTCTTTCCGAGATAAGGTTTTGTTGTTGGTGAGTTCAGACCTGCAACAACAACATAATAATGTGTCTCTCTTCTCTCTCTCCTATGTCTCTGGCCAACTCAAACGCAACAACAAAGTTGCTCGCCTCACTCGCAGTGACCGAACGCTTTTCGCTATTCACGGCGGCACACACATCTTGTGCTTCTTCTGGCTTTAGATTTATTTTGTGCACTGACATTGAATTCGAATTTCCAAACGGGCATTAAATACGAACAAACCTGGGAAGAATTCTAAACTCTCTGCACCCAATTAAATCTAAATGATATTTTGTAGAGCCCTACGAATAAACAAATATATTTCCGTGTGCTTTATGTCATGTCACCAACTTCTGAGGAGATTTCACTTTGTTATTTTTATGGTTATCCCTCAACCCCTAATTTCTCACATTGTAAGCGTTAGAAAAGCTTTTTTCAAATGCTCTATTTTTACAATTCCAAATCGATTACAGCACACAGAAAAAAAAAATGATATGATCTGATACCCTTAATTTGCCCATCCCCCTATAAACAAATATTCTTGACGACGGGGTCGTGGCTTGTCCGCCGTCTCCGTCTGTCCGTCTGTCCGTCTGTCTGTTTCTCGAGCCCGTTTTAAAGCTACGACGAGTCTTCTTTACACGCCCGGACCGCCGGGAGACTCTTATAGGTGGACCGGTTGAAAGTGGGTCTTTGGTGAGAAAACTTTTGTTTTTATACGCTCCCCTTCGTTTAAATACGCTTCACTTTGGTTTTTGTCATGGGCTGGCTGGACCTGGTGGGTTTTGGAATTTTGTTTTTAGTTAACGTCCACCACCGTTTATTAACGCTTTTATCGTTTGGAGTTTTGGTCATCGGGCTTTGTAGGCCGGTCGGTGGGTTTTGGGAAAACTTTTTGTTTTTAATGTTAACGTGTCTCACTCAGCGTTTATTAACGCTATCGTTTGGAGTTTTGGGCATCGGTGCTTCTTAGCGCTGGCTCGGTCGAAAGTGGGTTTTTTTGAGAAAATTTTTGTTTTAATGTTTTTTCTTTGGGTATAAAAACTCAATGTTATATTTTCCATATCAATAAAAAGCCGATATGACAAACTAGAAATTGACCTGTTCGAAAATACCAAATTCAAATTTTCGGCCATATCAAAATGATATTTTTAAGATTAAATTGATATTTTATAATTTCATTATTACAAAATGAAAAAAATTAATTTCCAATGGCAATTCAATAATACTGACTTTTGTTTTAGCTAAGTACTATTTTTATTGTTCTATAGAAACTGAAAAAGAACGAATTTATAATATCTTCACCCAGCCGTCTTGACTGGGGATCGAACTCGGGACCACCTGCACGTCACAAATTGGCATCTTACCGCACTAAGCTATCAGGCATGTGTTTGCACACATGGCTGTGAGCCTACTTATACATTTCTTTACGTTGCTTGAAGTTTCGATTTGAACTCTATCTGTCCTTTTCATTTTAGCGTTCTCTATACATTCCTTTCCCATTGTGAGAGTTTCGAAAATAAAAAAATACTCGTTTAATCTTTTCTAATATCATTTGACAAATTGATATTATTTTCGGTTAAAATGAAACGTTATTGCTATATATGAAAAAAATGATATTTGTAAAAATATCAAATTAAACAAGCCCATATCAAATTGATATTGACCTGTTTTTTTTTTCTGTGCAGTAACGAGCTTAATCAAAAGAGATTTCATAAAGATTTCATAATAAGCATAATTCTAGCCAGAACCACCCAGAAAGCACCAGCAGCCCAAGCCAGTGAGCATTCCACTTTTCGACCCCCCAAAGGGCTCTCAAAATCTTCTAGACAATTCCAGCCCGGATTCCAATTGTCTCCCACTCCCTAAAAGTCTCTTGGCAGTTAATTTGATTTTGATCTTAAAAGTATAATTGCTATTGTATTTGTTATTTGTTTGCCTCCAATCAAAGCTAATCCGCCCCCTCCTTCGCCGCTCTCTGCTTTGACTTTGACCAAATCAATTTCGTTTCGCCGTGTTAATCAGCAGTGATTCAATTCAATTAGCGCTTTAATTGATTTGCGTTTCGGTATTTGTACTTGAGGTCCTTTTAAGGCCATCCCCACAATCAAACTGCATGTGTAATGATGCGGGCACGATATGCTTTAATGTGTTAAACCAAATCAAACATTTTCATCTGCTAAAGTTATCTCATTTCCTCACATTATAAAACCTTAATTTGGCGCATGAAATCCATTGAAAAATCAAACCGTGAGCATTGACAACATCGCAAATGTTCGACTGCTACTTACATTGACTAATTCCAGGCACCTGTTTCCCATCCAATTTCGTAGAAGATGCGCGATTCGCGTTGCCTGACAATTGAGAACGTAGCGAAAATTTGTTCCGCGACATGCGAGACACGCAATGCGACTCGACATATCGTCAAATGTATCTCTGTGGGGGCGGCATGGGACGATACGGTACGGCGGAAGGCTGATAATGTTTATGCTGCTGCACATGACATTCAATTGCCACAAATCAAGATAAGACGAAGGCAAAGCCACAGCCACAGACGGCAATGCGAGCGGGAGGAAGGAGAAAGGACTTCTGTCAAGACAGACAATTTTTGCCTCTGTGCGAACACGTGCCAATTGTCGTTGGGTGTTCGCTCGGCTCTGGTTCAGTCTTTGTTCCATTTTGCAAATCACATGCTCAGTTTATGCCACGCACACAAAAACCCATCCACACACACACACACACATAGATGAATGCTTCTTGTGCGACAACATCACATGCTGTTGCATTGTATATTGTGTAATGTTGATAACAACATAAAATAAAATTTGCTGCCAGTGCGTGAATGGGCGCAGACTCTTGGTCTTGAGTTGTACATTTTGACTTTTAAAATGTTTTCAAAATTCAACTGGATTTAAATGGTAGCTTGGGAGTGGCTAAAAGCCCTTGAACAATATGAGAAACATACTTAACAACTTTTTGAGAAGATTTGGAATTAGGTGGGGAAGCATTTCGCGGGTAGAAAATTTAGATAAATCTTAAATTGGTTCAATCCTTCGTTCCGAGCTTCCAAGCAAACCCTTGCGGCCTTGACTAGCATAGTAACCGCTTGGTTATTACTTCATCTGATCTCAAAAACTTTCAGTGGCAGCCACAGTGTGTCACAAAGTAGTTCAAACACTTCAGAATGTAGAGGGGCGGAAAAAGTAAGTTGATGGACGAGCGGGAGCTAAGCAATTGAAACGAAACGTGACACGCAATGTATCCATAAACCAGTTGTTTCGCGTGAGAAAGTGAAGACTTTGCTCATTATACCACGTATAGTTGACTTTTTGGGTTTGTTGTTGATTTAATTAAGTTAAAATTACGTCCATCTACTTCTTGAGCCTCTTGCCTCAGATCATGCATTTCCTCTTCTCTTGAGCTGCTTGTGCTTGAAAATGCATGGGAAATGCATTTGCGGAATGTTTTTCCTGCTCATGACAATTTTCTCACCTTTGTCTTCGTACCCCTGAGACGCGACTTCCACATGCTTCGTTGCCTGGGAAAGCGAGCACGAGTTTTTTGAGCGCGACTTGGGATTGCATATGGCGTTTAATGAAGCAAAATTTTCATTAAACATTTTCATAGCGAAAAAAAATAATATAAAAAATATTCTATGCGCATAAACCGACGGCCGGCAGATCGGGGGACTGAAATTCTTCACACGTTTTGCGTAAAAGCAAATTTTATGTGCAAACTTTTTTTTTTAATGAAAATGCCTGGCAACCATTTTCCCATTCACACACATACACACGCACACTTTTTTTATGTGCCTTTACGACTTTCATTAGAGTTTTCATGTTGTCTAGTTTATGTGCAGTCGGAGAATGAGAGGAAGAGAGCACACGGGCTATTTAACTTTTAGAGGCCTGACAAACATCTGGCCTAGGCCATATAAATACATATGCATATATACATATATCTGTTGTGTCGTGTGTTGTTAATGGTTCTATGCGCTCAATTGGCATGGCCAATAAATATCTGAAAATGAAAAGGAAACGAACTGAACCGAAAGCCAAAAAACATTGTTCAATCGCTCGCACAAAATGAATTTGTCTATAAATAATAACAACGCCCCGCCACTCTCCTCTGGCCATCGATGTCCATCCACCTCGTTTGTATAAACATTTGCAAAAATTTACACTTTTGCGGGGGAAACAAATGTTTTGTTGTAGCTATTTTGTTAGTCTTATAAATAAATAAGCGATTCGAGGCAATTGTTGGTTGTCGTTTTTACATGCATTTCATGTTCGTAAAACTTGTTTTGGGTTTGAGACTCTAATTGACTTTTTCATTAACTGAAATGAAAGAGTTACAGATCGATCCGTTTAACTAAATTTCGAAATACAATTGTGGCAGTCTATGACAATCAGCCATGTTCTTAATTCAGCCCATAATTTAAAGTACAAAACTTTTGTGGAAGTGGAATTGAGAAGATCGCTGTACATTCAATTCTGAATATCATCCTATCTTTTAAATTGTAGACATCTGTTAAGAATAGTTTTCTATATGATTTTAATGAATCAATGCCCAAGTTCATCAAATAAATTTTGCACCCTGATAGATAATAAATTTCCTACTATCTTACGGCTGATCCTAACCAATGGAATAGTATGATTTTTAAATAGTTCACCCTGCAACACTGGTTCGAGTTGTTGGGTTCCCCAGAGCGGAATGTACACTCAACCGTCCAAATTTAGGACCCATAAACCTGAACCCGAACCCCCTTCACGTTCAAGCCAATTTTTTTTTACCTAAACGGCCAGAATGTGACCCAATAGATAAATTTTCAGTAAGTTTTTGTAAGGAAGAAGTTGCCTTAATACAGGGTGGTCCATTTAAAAATTGGAATTTAATTTTGCTATAAAAAACGCCTCGATATTTTTCAAAGGTTAAACTCTTATTGGAAATGTTGCATCATGTCATTTATTTATGAAAAACCATTTCGGTCAAATGACCACCACGACTGACTTGGCAATGTTTTCGTCGATCGCACCGGACGAGTTCGTACACGGGTTGGTTTATCCACCAACATTCCAGTTTCACGAACACGCTTCACGAATTGATCCACAAATTGAGTTTTTTTGTTGAATTTTTTTTTCAAATTTTGCACAGTTTAAGTCGAGGACTCACAACTTTGGAAATATGCTTTTAATATTTCCCAACTTTCTTAAAGCGAATAGCAACTCATTTCGTAAATGTCAAATTTTTACTAAATATTAATCGCTTTCCGAATGACATTTGACATTTTTAAAGTCAAATTATGAATAGTTCAAATACCAAACACTAGATGGACCACCCTGTATAAGGTCACTTTTACTAAACGTTCGTAATGACAGTTGAAGTTGAAATGTGCTACATCCTGGAATGCTGCTTTGTACAATTGGCGGGGGACCAATGCGCATTATTTTAAAATAAACAACGAAAAAAATTACAAGTCTGCGCTTGCAAAGGCACTCGAGCTCACGACTTCCATTACTGCGCCACACGTTCTTTTGCACGCTGAGGGCTTATCAAAAGACTGCGTTCCTTAGGGTTTCAGCACGCTACGTTACGCCTATAGACCGTGTAGTCCAACGTTAACGTTAGTTTTCACTCACCGGAGAACCGTAATGCAAACCACAGCAAGTTAAAGATAAACAAGTAAGAGCGTTGCAGTCGAGGGGCCCGTCTTTGAAATACCCTGTACAATTGAGACACACATACAAACACACATAAATATACAAACGCACATACACACACATACACACATACGCATTGTCTAGTTAAAGTAAGCCAATGCCAATCCTTATGTTATATCTGTAGTTCCACAGCGAAGCCACCTAGTACATCTGTTTGATACACTTTTATACTCTGTACCGAAGGTACATAGAGTATATTAAGTTTGTGCAAAAGTATGTAACAGGGAGAAGGAATCATTTCCGACCCTATAAAGTATATATATTCTTGATCAGCATCAACAGCCGAGTCGATATAGCCATGTCCGTCTGTCCGTCCGTCCGAATGAGCAAACAGATCTCAGAGATGGTAAGAGATAGAGGTTTGACATGTATGGGACAAATGTTTCTTATACTTGCAGGCAGATCAAGTTTATTTTTAATTTTTGCCACTCCCCCTCCCGCCCCGCAATTTGGAAAAAACGTCATATCTCCCACAGTTTTGTAGATAGATATTTCGTACCTTCTAGAGATAGTTAGTCATTAGCAATATGTATCGATTTGCCGAAGAAATGATAAAGATCGGATGATCGGTTCTCAAGTTCTGATCAAATAAGTGAATTAACCCCCGCCTCCCCCTCCCACCCTCACACAACCAACGCCGCAGAGAAAGGGGGAGAGAGAGAAACATTGAGATGAGCGCAGCAGCAGCACCAGCACCGCATTCAGCTCCTACTCTAGGTACAGAGTGTAAATATAGTCGGGCTTGACCGACTTTCTCACTTGTTATAAATGATCTTCCTAAAGCGTTAACTCACTGACGCGTACTAAAGTACGCAGATGTCGATAAGATTTGCTTTTAATATAGTGATTGAGTTCCATAATTATCTCCAATATGATTCTAATGCGATTTAACACCTAAATGGCTCAAATTACAATTGAATTACCCTTTGTTTAGGCATTGGCCTAAGACGCATTTACTAAATGAATGATCTGGGTATTAGTTTTGACGAACACGCATGCAGAAATTAATAAATAAGGACGTGGGTGTTTTATCATCGATTCTGATTTCTGGTGTAAGTGTGAGTGGTATTGATGTTCCAGCACGCTTTACTAGAAATTTCCATCCGATATAGCCAAGTCTCACCTTCACATCATGAACCTTTCCGTAAACTTTGCCTTCCTGCCAACATTTATTTTACCCCTTCTCTTTACAACCTCCTTAAATAGACACAATCTCTGCAAAGATTAACAGAAGATTGTTGCACTACGATGTAAATAATTTGTTGTTGGAGAAATAGCGTAAATCGACCAATCCTGGTCTATTGTGCCCACGATAGAATAAAGAAATAATTATATTTTTTAATCAATCTCAGTTTGTTATTACTAATTATTTGTGTATTAGTTCGCGCTTTGTCTTTTTTCTTTCATCGCTTTTATTCTGTCTGCGCGCGACTGAGACCCTCTGTCGGATGGGCGGGTGGTGGTAAGCATTTCGCCTGAGCACCACGCATTCACCTGCATTTGCTTGGTGTCGCTTGGGCCACTTGAGTTTACTGTGCTTTGGACATCTACCAGCAAACAAGCATACAAAATAAATATGAACTTGTACCATTCCACTATAGATTAACGTATCAAATACACAGAAAAAATTTTGTCGGTAAATTTAACCAATTCTGTGGTTAAAATGCTTCCACCTATAATCAGTGGGTTAAATTTGCTGTTAGGTGCAGTAAAAGTGGCGTAACACATAACGTAATGATTACGGAAGCTCCGTAGCTTTCAATCAAAAATGACGGTTGAAAATGCTCCAACCTACAAAAATAGATAATTTTACAATTGTCCGCAGTAAACTCATATGTGTAACATAGCACCATTGCAAATACCACAAACAATGGAAATACCACACCACAGTACGGAAACGACCCTGTAATTCTGAAAAACATCGGACTTTATACAAATTTTAATTAAACTGGCATTACCAGTTTTGGCGGCCACATAAACTAAACACAATTTGAACGCCATTTCAAGGCGCTCGGCGTCTAAGATATTGCTCTTATATAGAATCTGCCGAAAAACATACACCAATAAATTCTTGACAAGAATTTCTTGTACATCTCATAAATGAGATCACTTGTAATTCTTAAGTTCAAATTCCCTCATAATTAATATAAATTAGGCGACTAAAGTTTGCGCAGCAAGAGTACTATTTTAATGGAAACTTTTACTGGGGTCATCAGTAAACAAGAAACAAAAATTACAACTGTTACCTGCGAGGTACTATTTCAATGGAACATGGTTGCTTCAATCCGCAGTTTCAAAAACAACAACAAAACACAAACACAGAGATTACGCTACAGCTACTATTTGTATGGGTAATTTTCACCAAAAAAACAGTAACAACCAGTTAACAAAACAAGAACCAAATACATGGAACAATATTCGCCCTAATAGTTACTGTAAGAATGGGTATATTCAGCCAACGAAATATTTTTTTCTGTAAAATAACAATAAAACTAATCCACAAAGCGCTTACATTAATGTTAGCACAAACACAAAACACGAACAACGACAAAATACATGTATCAATATTTCGCTAGGTATCTTCAAACAGACATGGCTATATCGTCTCCATCAAGAATATATATGCACTTTATGATATCGGAGATGATAAGGATTCAGTATACCCTTTTTACTCTATGAGTGACGGGTATAAAAAGGCTAGTGTCATTAGTGAAACGCACTTTATAATTCTAACCAGATTTTCTATTTCTTCCAAGGGCCCTTGAAAGCCTTGAAAGAATATAAAACTTTGCCAGGGCACAATAGAGCGATAGCGATGACCTCTAACAGGGCAACGAGAACCGATGCACAGTGACGTCCGGTCGCTTTTAGTAATTGTGACTTTCGTCTCACCATTCCCTTTCACACAATTCAGCGTCTCTCTTGTGTAAAAGCTCAAGTTAGTTGAAAACTCTGTTATTAGTTTGACGATTTCTTTTTCGCTTTTCTCCCCACTTTTTTGATGGCCTCGTCATCGTCTTTTGTAATTATTATTTATGGTCAAGGGTCAGTGATCCTCTAGCTTAGTCTGCGATGTTTCGCCCAATTCAATTTGGGCGTGTGATAATTTATTCAAGTCTTACATAATGGATTTAGTTCTAGTTGAAAAGATAAAAAAAAAGAAAGAAGTCTCAGATGGCAGTTTACAGCGTGTGGATAAATGTAAGAAATCCTCTGTTCGTGTTACCGTCTTCCTTTTTTCCTATTATGCATTTAAGAGCTCATATGCATCATCAAAAGGCAGCCATAAGGCAGGCTAACAAGGATCTAGCCTTTTTTTGTGCTCTGCCCGCGACAACACAACAAGCTCATCAAAGGCAACAACAAGGACTAGAAAGGAAAAAGAGACCAGGGAAGGGCCAGATAAAAAACTAGATTTTTTTTACAGAATTTGATGCCCAACAAATGCAAATGAACAAAGAGGAGACAACAATAGTGCTGTTTATGCTCTTGTAAAGGGTATGTTAAGACTTGAATACAAGTTGGTATTTCCAGCTATTCTTATACTATCAGAGAACAAATTTCTTTAAAAGTTCTAAAAATTTAATCTATTAAACTGAATAAAATAACTTTTTTATAAGCAAACTCCAAATCGTATTTAGGGGTTTCCCGTCCACTTCAAGTTATGAAGTTATCTATTACGTAATTATATGTCCAACAACAAAATTTACTCATACCCACTGAGTTGTTGTAAATGGATAGTACAGGGTATACAAGCTGCGGCACAGACAAAGCTGGACTGGCCTCTGCTCCTTCGAATAATAATGAAAGACGAATGAAGTAAAAAATAAATGGAAAGTGCATAATTAATTAAATAATAAGCCTGGCAATGAATAGAGCAAATGCCTACGGCCAGTGTTGCCCCGCCCCCTCTTCATCATTCACTTGCAGTTTAAATTTGGAATTTAAATTTTATGATCCTGTTTTGGGGCATGTTTTTTTGAATGCCGCCTCGTTATGTTTTCATGGACTGCATAAATTTTGGCAAGCTCAGACAAAAGGCAACTCATTTGTAACAGTTGTGGGAAAACTGCATGCGGCAGCATAATTAAAACCAAAACAAAACGAATTTCGACTGCAATTTTGTTCATTAGCGAAGTGCACACGTACACACACACACACACACACAAATAAATACTTAGTCATCCCCTATGCCAATGTACGTATTTATGTATTCAGAAACAGAATGTAATATGCATAATTAATGCATTAAGACATCAAGGCAGGGAAAGGGAACGAAAGTGCACAAGACAAGCGACAAATGTTACTGGTCATGAATAGAGGGTGGTCAATACAGTTTAAATAAATATACCCATTTACAGTTTACATTGAAATCAACTAATTTCTATTCCCATTCAATGTGCAATGTTAATTTGCCAAATTCATAATTAAATTTGATTACAGTTTTGCCCATGTAGTTAAAATGGAACATTTTATAGTCAATTTCAAATTTCATTGCTGCTTTTTTGCACACTTAACAGCGTGGAGCAAACAGTTTTGAAGCGATTAAAGCAAAATTACCAAATTCATAATGATTTAAATGAGGGCTTAATCCTATTTATTTGTTTGAGAGTTTCGGTTTGACGTACGCATATTTAAACCATCTGAGGTGGCCACAACTAAACTTCATGCCGAAAATCTAGTTTTGGGTGAGAAATCATCACAAAAATTCGTCCCCTCTAGCGAAATTGATAGAAAAGCGAGAGAAATCCCTTTTTGAACAATGTTTGTTCAGTCGAACTTTATGACCTTCCGCTCACCAAAGTTCTCTGTATAAAGAACTTGTTTTCTGAACACTGAAATTTCGTATTTAATATATATTTTTCTTTATTACGACTTTTCTTTATAAGGAATTTTTCTTTGTCCCCTTGATAGTCGCTATACGGAAGTTCGACTGAATATGTAACATATTTTTGGACCCTGGGTATAACGTAACGCTAAGTACTGAATCTTAATATGACGAAGTTGAATCTATATGATATTGCTGGAAAAGAAACTTGGTGGCTACTGATTAAATTAAAACTTTTCTCGCACTTAAACCTGTTCAAAAGCATGAAAACATTCTTAACTTCTGGTCAGAATCCTCCACAAAATTCCCAGAGTTGTATGAGATTTTAAAAGTAGGCTTTCTGTTCCAGCTACGCAGGTTGGCATGGAACGCCTATCCTTTGACGTTTAATTTATCGGAGGTGCCACAGAAATCACTAGCGATTTTCGTATAAACGCTTGTATTTTATATTAAAACTGCTCGAATTTATATGTGAAGAGGCACCAAAACGCACTCCTACTAGATCAACAGCAGTGTAGTGCATTACTTTTTCGACAGTCGTAATGCATATTTTCGACAGAACACGTTGAGCTCTGCGCCGCTGGGTATTACAAATATGCCATGGCTCTCTGAGACAGATGACAGCTGCTACATGTGTTAGAATGAAGGGGGAGGGGAATGGGTGAAGAGCGGTGGAAGATGGAATGGAGGGTGAGAAAAGAGTGGTGAGCGGGTGAAGAGGGGGTGGAAAGCCAATTTGAATTGAATTATAATTGAAGAGTGCTGATGCCGCTCTGAAATTCACATTCTTCATATAATATCGCTGGACCCGAAATTCACTGTGTGGTCGTGCGGGAGAGGTATGTTTTCAGCATCCACTTGACTGGCAGGGACTAACATACAATTTCGGAATTTTAGAAAATTTCGTTGGGTCTTTTAGGACGGGATGGACGGGACACAACACAATTTCTTAAAATCGTGGACGCGGACGAAATCGCGGCGGGTTCAGCTAGTATAGTATAATATAATAATATATAAATACATAATTTAATCGTAAGTTCTTACCTGTTAACTAAGTATAATAATACAAAATAGTCTACATAATTTTACTTTAAATGTGAAACCATTGTGTTGAATTTTTGTGGCGATTTATTCCACAGGAATGATTTAGATTTATCTCAGAATTAAAATTGTTCAAATATTGAAATAAGTAGTACTTATACCGGTACGTACCGGTATACCGAAATAAAAATCCGGGTACCGTATCGAAACCGAAAATCGAAACTAATTGAAAACCGAAAAAGAACCTTTAAACGAAACATTCATTTTGAGACGTACCGGAACCGAAATTCGTTTCGGGATTAAGCCCTGATTTAAAGACACATCCATATTCGAAACTAAATGTTGACAAACTGAATTTTGAAAAGTCGTTTTGGGAATGCCGAATATTGTTTTTGGGTGCTTTATAGTCTGTGTTATCTGCCTATTTAAGTTAAGAGTCGAGAATTAGTTCACTTTCATACATTTTGCCAAGTCGTTCTAAATACATAAAAAATAGAGTGCTTAGTGTTTTGGTAAATCCATACAGTGTTTGTGCTATTTTTAAAATCAAACTTTTGGTGATGGCCCTCAACGCTAGCGCTTAAATATAGTAAACAAAATTTTAACCAAAAAGTTAAAAAATGTTTGCTCAAATAATGTTTGATGACCTCAAACGAACTATTGGCTTACCCAAAACGTCAAAGATTCTTCAGGATTTCTAAAAATATGGTACCCCAAAAAACAACCGCCTCCTTAAGACTTCTATGTGTTCCCTGGGACCAGCCGGAAATACCTACCTATAATATCATTTGTAAGAAATGAACGCAAATTGTGCCGAAATGTCGTAGAACGGGGTAAAAACTGAAGGTGAGCATGTAGACGTTCAGCCGACTGCAATACATTTGCAAGAAAATGGTCAAAAATGATAAACCGAACAAAACCGAAACCTATGCAATTTTTTTGCTACTCGGCTATTTATTTTCCGATCGTTATAAAAATTTGAGGGTTTATGGGTATTGGACCCCACCAAATTTGATATTTTGATATTTTGTTGGAAATTTTTGCCACGCATATAAATGTAAGTTTTAAATTCAAGTCCGATATCTTTAAAGTGGTGGGAGCTATTAAACATTATTTGTTGTGGCGGTGTAAGTCTAGATTTAAATTTGGTTGCTGTGGCTCTTCTCTGAGATCTAGGTTTTCATACAGACGGACAGGGTTATATCTACTCGGCTGTTGATGCTGTTCGAGAATATAGATACTTTATAGGGTTGGAAATGTTTCCTTCTTCAGTATACGCTTTTTATTCTACGCGTAACGGGTATAAAAAGATATAAAAAATGTTTTTTTTTGCTTATCTATGGATACTGATTAAGGTCTATTTATGAGTGGACTTACCTATTTGGGCGCTGACTTGACCCAGAATAAATGCCAGGCAGAGTAGCAGCATTACCAGCTGCTTGGTAGGGTTGCATCCAAATCCGATTAGCGACTTTGAGGACGAGGGCGCTAGACTCGTCTTGGGGCCTCCGCCGCCGCCGTCGCTGTGTTGTCGTAAGCGCCTCAGCAACATGTTGCCAGTGTTAGAAGCGCCGCAATGTTGCTCACACTGTTCGTATTCAGAGCTGTTATAATATTTTTGGTGGGCCAAAGCAGCAGGGGCGACTGGAGGAGTATGAACTTGGTTCGTTTGTCGGTTTTCTGTTCTTTTGTATTTCTATTTTTCTGTGGCGTCGTTGCTTTGGCATTTAGTTGATTTCTTTTGGGTTGGTTACCAATTCCATTTCCCTTTGTCTTGCACTGATTTCCACTTTTTCAATTTTTTGTTTGTATTTTTATGTTTACATCTTTGGTATTAAATTTCAATCATTGAACTTTATGCAATGGCTCTGTAACAAAAAAAATATGAGACGAACCAAATGATTAATACCAAACAAAATCAAAGAGCGTTTCTATGGAAATGCTAAGGAAATTGCTTTTTGTTTATGGCGTTTTTTCAATCCGTGATTATGTTTGTTAAGTGCATGGGCATTGCTTGATGAAAGTTTTATTATGTATTTTGTATTAGTTTTATTTTATAATTTTTATCTCATTTGAGCTGCTTTCACATAATTTCAATTTTTTCCCTCCCAAGTGGAGGCAGTCAAGGATTTTGTGCTAATTTAAATTTAAATATTTTCTTCTTAATTATTATGTTTTGATATATTTTTTATAAATTTTTCATTCAGTATTAATTATTATATTTTTTTATTCATTAATTTTATGATTAATTAATAATTAATAAAATTATATTAATAATAAATGGCGAAAGTTTAACTTTGGTTTCCTATACAATATTTACTTAAAAACATTTAACACTGACCTCCGGTATGACATTTGTTTTGTATCTGTATGTACGCAAAAAAATGTCAGTTCTATCGGTCTCGTAACATTACATTTTTTATATTGTCCTTTGATCTTTCCCCAAATGTACAGCCTATATAAAAAAATCCATGTGCCCAGTTTCTTTTCGATAGCTTTGAAACTAAAGAAAATTATAGTTAGGAATCCGCATACAGACAGGCAGGGCCAAGTCAGTCAACTGGTACCCCAAAAAGAGGCAGCCTACTTTAATGACTTCACCTTGTACAATTCCATCGTGAACCAGGATTTTCAGACCAGAGTTCCCCGGCTATAGCCCCTGAGACACGAACATACTCGCCAATTCACACCGAATACTTGCCGAAGTCATGCTTCACTGTGTGTTAGAGAGAGACACAGTCACATTTTTGAGGTCTCTTCTTGGGGAACCCTGATCTAGACTAACCGAAAGCGCAGTCGGCACCGCTTCTGTCAGAAATTAGTCAGCTGATTGATCTCACTTGCGCCTTCTGGACCAGAGGCGGCCATCCAAAGCTCACACGAGCCGAAGTCAGTCGTGTTTTTATGCAAACGGGAGCCGAACTTATGGTTCCGTGAATTGGTGAACACTGCATTGCAAGTAAAACGTCTGTAGTGTGGAGAGAGCTCTCTTGTTCACCAACACAAGCGCACTTTTCTGTCCTCTTCATTTGACTGTCTTTCAGACACTCAGTGAGCAAGAAATTCGTCAAGTATTCGGCTTTAATGCATGTGAGTTCCCAAATGTGTTCGACCCGCAGGGGCTGTGTCTGGGAAACTCTGCGGTAAACATTACTGGCGTTGGGGATGACTGCCAAATATGCGTTTTGCATTCTCTTTCTTGTGGTATTTGTGGCTTTTTTGCAGTTCTATTGTTGTCCGCTCTGGGCACCTCTGCTCGTCTAGCTCCTGAGATCTTGGTGTTCATACGGACAGACCATTTCTACATTGTCTCGGAAGTTGATGTTGATCAAGAATGCAGAATGAATTTAGTATACCCTTTTTACTCTTTGTGTAAGTAGACAACTATATATGTAGTTATCTCAGGGTAGCAAATGCTAAGTAGAAAAGCGTAAATAGTTATAAATCAAAAAAAAGTTTAAGAACCGCTTAACCGATTTGGATGGTAAATATATGTGGTAAAGCTGTTTTTTTTGCCAATTCTTTGCCCAAAAGATTATCGAAATTTTCAATAATTCTTTCACGGACTGTGCTTGCTGGTTTTTTTCAAGAAGTCCCTGAAAAACATATAATTTTTGCAAACACATCAAAGTGTACCTCATGGTCGAAAATTAATTCATCGTTAAAATTTTACTTTTCATTAACATGTTATACATATTAGGCACACTGTAAATCAAGTCAAAAGGGGGAAAAGGGGGGAATCTTCTGGTCGAATTGTGTTCAGAAGTTACAGTCGTGCTCACTAATTATAAAATATATTTTTTTTAAAACTTTTTCACATATTTTTTATTGGTATTCACTATGAAGATTACTCCCGATGTCACTGCAAAAATTTTACATTGTGAAGTGACTTGCCATTGAAAAAAACAGCAGAAAATCATAAGATTTAAGAATCGATTTACACCTCGAGAAACTATCTGAAAATTTTAATAATATTTTTTTTCTCAAATTTTGCCGAAGGGGCATTTTTATTATTTAAATAAACTTTATTTTTTTCTTAATTTTGCGAAATTTGATACACAGCAGTCGTTCTGTGGTGACAAAACAATTGGCACCACTCTCGCATGGTGAATTTTTGATGACTCTAACAAGTTATACCGTGGTTTTAGTTTTTTGCCAGATTACTTGCTTATCGCAGTATAAGATTCTTGGCTACGCTCTGGTAAGTTTGACTAAAGCAGAGAGTTCCCTTGTCTGATATTTCATATGAGTTGCTTAGATAGTCCATCTGAGAAGCCCAATAATGTTCAAATAAAATTAGAGGTCCAAAATATCTAACTCGAATTTAAAGTGTTGTAAATAAAACTCTTATTATCAACCACTTATTTTCATTTCTTTTCTTTATGTGTTTTTCAAAGACACTTTTTATTGTGAGAAAAATATAAGTGTCCTTTTAATAAAGTCAGTGGAAAGGTAAATTTCATTTCCAATTTCGTTTTCATAAGCGATGAGTGCCAAAAATTCAAGGCCGAAAATTTTAATTGTTTAAAGTAGTTCCCTGCAGAGTCTACAGCTCAGTGCTCGCCAGGTGTCGTCGGATAGTAGAGTCCTAGAAATCAGGAATACTAAGTGCGGATCTTCAGTGGAAACTAGAGAAAAATCCGGACCTAAAGACCAACCCAAATTTGGGGCTACAAGTATGCAGAGCAAAGAGATCAAAAGCAATTTTTGTTTAGAATGGTTTGATTTGCTTCTCCTGACCACAGCATGGAATATGGGAGAATTTATGGCCTTTTTTATATTTTAATTATATAAAAAAAAATAACATGTGTACGCTTTAATTAGGCATTGAGCGGGCCAAAACAAGAATTGAATAAACAAGCTAAATAAATATCACAAAAATCAAGAAGATGAAATAATTTGGAGAGTCGAACTGACGAGATGCCGCCCACTGGGAGGCTGACGTCGACTTTTGCGTGCCAGAAATTGGTCAAGTTTATACACAGCAGAAGTACATGGCCCAGTCACGTTTTCATTGGAAAAACATTTTGGCTAAGTTTTTTTTGGTTAATATTATTTTCGTATTTGTTATTTGCGCTCTGCTCCTCATCAACTTTTCTCTCTCTTAATACGTATACATTTATTTATTTATGTATTTCTTTTGCCGGCTTGGTTCGTTCGCTTTTGCAAGTGCAAAAGTCAAATATTGCGCATACGCCGCGTACGGCCTTCGGGGGCTAGTCCCGAAATCAATATATAAAGTAGAAGAGGGCTTGACTGGACAAACACAAACAAACAAACTGGCAAGAAATTACAAAATATTGTGCTATGCAACTTATTTTTAGGAAATTGCTTCGGCCAACAGCCAAAACAATTTTTCGGGTCAGAGTTTCCCAGCTTCCTGCAACTTGCTTGTTTTTGGGTCCGAGAATCTAATATCAAATAAAACAAATTGTGTTTTCTTTGACGAAATCACTCTTCATCGAACTTAAGTTGGATATTGGGAAAATATTTATATGAAAAGTTTATGTAATGCATCAGATGGGCTGACCGACCGACCTACAATGGGCGACACCTATTTTACATTTTTTATTTTGCTTTGAAAAGTTGTTACAAAAAAGAGGTCGGTTTTCAACTCAACTAACAAGTCTGCTGAATATTACATGTTGCTCTCGTGGCTTTGCACTGCAGTCGAAATTGTAATTTACAAGTCAAACCCATCCAAAACTCCTCCCTGTGCCTTCTTGCACTTTGTTATTGGACTCCTTAAATTGCTACAAAATCCACCTCCCATAAGATTCACCGAAAAAAAAAACTAATTCCAATCCATTTTATTTTTCACTTTCTGTCCAATTAGCCAAGATGTTAAGATGTATTAATTTTAAATTGCATTGCCTACTTTGGGGCAATTTGTAACTCATCTTAAAGCTATTTACTTTAAATGCCTGTCAGAGAGTCCAAAAGAGCAGCGCAATGATGTGCGAGCTAACTAACTGGCTGTCTATTTATCGGTTGCCTCCGCCCCACTGGGCGGACATCTTCTTGATTGACAGGCGCTTTCTCCTGTATTTGGCTATCATTAATCAGCTTAAACAGCTGGCGCGTGCGAAATTAAAATATGGATGGAGAAAGGTAGACCATCTACGAAATGAAGTGGCATCAAACAGCAGAAAGGAAATGAGCCAACTTTAAGCCACACAACGGAGGAAGCTAAGCAAGCCAAGGCCAACGCAGCCATCGGGACTGCTACTGAGGACCTGTTCAACTGTTGGCTTTGAAATTTCTAGTTGTTTTTTCAATTTCTGTATTTGATTATCACGAGTGATGTTACTTTTTTGTATCTGCTTTCACTCTTTGTCAGATGATTTATTTTGCTGGCCTAAGGTTTGGTTTGTTAATCTTCTTTTGGTATCACTTTTTCGGTTTTTTATTTTCTTGTTTTTTGCCACGTAATTTCCCCTTGTGTTCTGTGAGACGACACACACATGTTTGTTGCTTCATTTATTTCATTTCGCTTCCTTCTTTCGTTGGTCTTGTGGTCATTCAACTGCAAGAAAAAGAGAAATACATAAAAAATTATTAGATTTTGTGTTTTTGCTTTGGCGACTTTTTGCTCATACTTCTACTATACGAGTATGAGAAGTCTACGTAAATGGCTTTTGTATGCATATGCCGGATGGCTGGACGATGGGACGAGCACCCAGTCGTGGGAAATTAGGCAGAAACATATTTAAGGCGATTTTCTTGATGAGATATCGTTTAATGGTTTTTGCTGTTTATCTCTCTGTGCCAGAGGGAAAGTCTCTTCTAATAAACACAGTGGCATCAGCAAAGTCACAAAATGTCCTTCCCTTGGTATTTAACAAATCGTTTATATTCAATGCCGAAAGAAAAGATACTTAAAAAGAATTCCTGAGGGCGTGGGGGTGCAGGATGTGTTGTTGGTTGTTCAAAATAATGTCTTGATATTAAACATACGCACTTGCCAGCAAGCGAAATTGTGAAGTGACATTTAGCGGCTTTATATTTATTTTGTTTACCCTAACAAAGGGTATAATTCAAGTGGCATAGAAGATGCTTCGAAAAGATTTTAAATTTTTGAGTCGAACTGTCCCTCTGTCTGTGATGATATTACGGCTTTCACTCTCAACAAAGAAGATCTAACATAGAAGCACACTTTGCTGCGTCGTCCACTTTTCACTCGCATATATGTCATCTGTTCGCTGTCATTTTGGCTCTCTGAGACATTTTTTGACTCTTTGAGTTATTTTTGTGACTATGTCCGTCTCCCTCTAACCACCGTGTTTTCCTATGTTGACAATAATTTTGAGTAAAGTCTTGAGTTGTCACAATTGCAGTATCTTTAGGTCAGGATAGAGTTAACCTCACTCAAAAAAGAGTGGCGTTTCAAATTGTGCTTCTGTGTTGTCCTTTTTGCTCTAAATAACACTAGTTTACAGCATTTCGATCCCGACCAGTCCAAAAATGCAGTCCAAATATTTTTTAGTGGGGCCGTTTTCGAGAAATTACGGAAAAGCTAGTTTATAGATTCTGAAAAAAGTACCTTTAAGAAAAATGAGTATATCTTCAGTCTCGGTTTATTCATTATGAAATGGTAAAGGCGTTTATCGGCAGCTTTGCATTAAATTTATGAATTTTTAATCTTTGGTGACTAGCAATAAAATAAATTTTACACAATTTTTTTCGTGGTCAAAATCGCACTTAAAATCTAGCTTTTTTTTAAAAATTCATAAATTTAATGCAAAGTTTCCGATAAACGCCTTTATACACCGAAGCCAAGCACCGGATTAAGAAGTGGTGTATGAATGAATAATAGAGCTTTCAATTACCTTCCTAGAAAGCATATCCTTTTTATAATTAATGAATTGATACTGAAGATATACACATTGTTCTAAAGGTACTTTTTTCAGAATCAAAAATCTAGCTTTCCCGCGATTTCTTGAAAACGTCCCCACTAAAAAAATCGTTATACGGATTTTTGGACTCAGCGGGGGGACCTACATAAGAAATTACTCCCAAACGTTCGGGATCGCAAAATTTTTATTATTTTATAAACTAGTGTAATTAGTATTTTGCAGTTGAATCAAGCAACATCCTTATCAATGGTTCGGAAAGTTGGACAATACTTAATAAAACACAAAATTCCCTTTTCATGATATAATAAAATTATTTACAGGTAGGCATATTCCGATTTAATAGTAAAGCCTGAAATTTTCTAAATTAATATAAAAACGAGTGGGGTTTTCACTTTGTTGTGGACCTAGGCACTTATGCAAAGCTCTGACTCTGACGATAGTGCAATAGCAAATGAATTATCTGTAAGTATAAGATGCAATAGAACAGGTTATCTTTGATAAGAGTTTCTCTTTAGAGAATTTTCACAACCGACTATTAAGATGTACATGACAAATGTAAAGGCTGCTTAAGCATTCACAACAACAATTTCCTCTGAACAAGTAATTTGAAAACCATCATTTTAAGTCACAGCCCATCATTTCATTTCAGAGTTCGTGAATTTAGTACAACAGAATGAAAATATGTGAAATAACCATATATCAAGCATAGCAACTCTGCAACGGATAGCAAGTTGGAAAATTAAGGTTAAAAACAGATTGATGTTATAGCACCCTTTCGTTTAAGCTT
>JAEIFU010002525.1:0-42465 GCA_018904235.1 Lordiphosa stackelbergi
ATTAACTCTCGGCCACGCACATATTTTCAAACCTTAGTTCACGCACATGGTGCCTGGCCAGACCCCTATGTATTTGAATGCATTTGTATGGAGAATAAGGGTTCAAGCTATTGAATTTTTAGCTCACGTAGGTAATTAATTTTTATTTCTTACCTTTTTATTTCGTTTTGACATAGAATCAGCTACCTGTAGGAGGAAAAATATACCTGAAAAAATTTCGAAATGTAGAAAAAAAAACATTTTTTTTTTCGTTCATTTTTTTCATTTATTATAAGCCAAAAGAAATATGTTTGAACAAAAGAAATGGAATGCTAATGGGTTTTATTGTGAAATATGATACGAAATATCTTTATGTATTTGAAGAAAGACATGAGAAGCATGTATAATCGATTTTTGAGTGTTGCTGGCAGACAGCATTATTACATTTGCAGCAGTAAAAACGAGTTTTGCGACGCACTTTATCGCCTTGTTGTAAACAAATACGACAATCTTTTCGGCCAGTGAGTGTATCAGGACCACTACGGTTAGCAACAACACTAACAGGAATATTTATTTCTCTGCCGAAAAACGATTCAAAAGCCATACGAGTCGTAGGCTGTGCGAGAATGTGTGGATTATTCATGCGATTTTCAATATTTGCGAGAACCAATGTTTTGGAAAGCGTGTTCAAAAATGTGCGTCTTCCGTCTTTTTTAGTGGTGCCTCCATTCTCTTTGCAAATGATATATGTTGCCAATGCCATTACATCAATAATGTTACAGAAAAAAGCTAATGTCCAGCGTCTGGTTGGCCGTTTTGTTGTATAATGCGTAACCATTTGATCCATAGAATCAACGCCAGCCTTAGTCGAATTATAAAACAAAATCGCTTCGGGTTTCAATGCTTCGCCTTCAATATTCTTTGTGTAATGAACGGTTGATAGTAAATTTACTGCCCTATTCTTTTTTTGGCACATAACTGCAAAGTGCAACAAGGTTTTCATAGAAACCAAACACAGATGAAAGGACTGGCCGTTTGTCATTCTTCTTCACTTCTTTTGGAAGACATCTTTTGTTTGAACGAATAGTGCCAACAAATGCGATGCCAATTGCAGCCAATCGTTTAGTACCGTCCAATGTTGTGAAAAAATTATCGGCTACCATTGTTCTGCCGCTATTGGTGTAACGATTTGCAAAATGCATCAACACATTTTCGCCTTGATTCACCTCTCTCTGTGCTCCTTCTTCTTTTCCAGTGTATAATTTTCCTTGTAGGGGAAATTTTGTTTTCGAATCGCATGCCCACCATACTTTTATTCCATATTTTGCTGGCTTTGATGGAATATATTGTGTAAATTTAGTTCGGCCACGATATGGAAACAACTGCTCATCGACGGTTACATTTTCATATGGCTCATAATATCGGGCAAGATTTTCATTGAGAAAATTCCATATATCATATATTTGAAACCAGCCAACACATGTATGCATGTAAATACATGCGTGCGTGTGTTCTATGTGAACATATGTGGCATGCGAGACAGAATATGTAATAAAAGAGAGGTAAAAACTCACATATAATCATCAAAACACACTGTATTCCATACATTTCCATACAAAATACATAGGGGTCTCGCCAGGCACCATGTGCGTGAACTAAGGTGTACTTTTTATATCCTCATTTTTCGTCCTGTCTGAAGGACTTTTTTGAATTTTTTTTTTGCATAAATCGAAAGCCAATAAAATTTTAGGAGGGTACCTGGAAGCACGTTCCGATATCTCAATTATAAGTATATTAAATTAATGCTCAAAAACAGAATATGCCTGGCCAGAACCATGTGCGTGGCCGAGGGTTAAAATCATTTTGTTTTTCTTTTTTTTTTTTTTTTTTTTTATTTTTTTTTTTTTAATACAATATATTGACCGTTTATAAATTATTTTATAGCGCTGAATCGGTGCATTATCATTTCGAGATAGAAATAAAGGCAAGTTGTTAAAAAGCAAATGAAATCAGTTTATTGTCCAGATATATATCTTCATTTTAAAGTCCAGGCAAATTTCTAAGCACTGGTAGAGAACGATCATTCATACATACAATGATTACCATAATAAATGAAGTCTATTCGGGTATTGATAAATGTTTTTAATAGCTTCGTTAGCTGAAAGCTTCCTTACCAAGAATTTGTTTAATTTTTTACCAAAAAATATCTCACCGACATCAGAATTCATGAACCAAGTGAAGAACCAAGAGGTTTACAGCCTCGTTCAGAGCTGTGTTTCTCACAAGTACTCTGTTCTTCAAAGGCTATCATGACATTATAATGAGAATCTAAGAATATAGGATGCCACCTATTCAAAGAGACTATAGTAGTCTGCTATACCAGACTCTTATTTTGAAAGCAAACATTTTAGCCAAAATACGTAAAAAGTCCCAGCTTTGCAGTCTAAATGTTGCTCAGAATCGAAACTGTACCGGTACACTACGTTTAGGTTCTGTTCGTTTCCCAGAATATCGGTTTTCGAATACCGGTATACAGAAACTTAAAATATCGGTACCAGTTCGGGTTCTGGTTTTGAGTTTTAATCGGTTCTTTTTGGTATACGGTTCCGCTTTTGGTTACGATTTGATTCCCTGGTTCAAAACAAATAAAATGAAACTTTCAAGAATAACAAAAGTTTATGAGTATTGCTTTACGCCCGATCAACAAGGTCTCCAATGAAACCGAAACCAAGTCTAAAACCGCAAACTAAACGAAATTTATTTAAATTAGGTTTACAAAAACAATTAAACTGGTACAATTTCTAATTATTTTAAATATGTTCCTGTTTACGATTTCAATCGTAAGCTGTAAAGCTTCAATCGTTTCTTAGAAATCTCAAAATTTGCTAACGCTGATCAATCGAATTCGGAAACGAGAACAGGCCTGTCTTTTTTATATTTCGGCATCAAGTGTAGAGTTATAAAAATTCATTAAAAACTTTAATGAGGGGCTGCCAAATGCTACTCAAATGAATGCTGGTTCGTGTCCACGCCCTATGTTCATACCGCGCATTCGTCGTTGTATTCCACTCGTGTAGCGCTTCCTTCTCTTTCCTATGCCTCTTCCAAATTCGAACGCAAGAACAAAGATGTGCAGCATTGTCGGCATTTTGGCAATCATTTCGTGTGCATCAGACAGCCACGAACACACAAACACAATAAAAAATCGGGTTATTTCTATTTCTCTGTGGTTAATTCACAAATATTTTCTTCAATTGCATTGGTGTCTACGCGGCCGTAAGCTGATTCTGGGCAACTCTAGCAGGTTGTCAAACTTCTCGTAAAGAAACTCTTATCAAATAGAACAATTCCTATTTTTATCATAGGAGGCAAAATCTATATATATATATAAGTCTGTACGCCCGACTGACATAATTATAACGCCCACTAAAGGTATTCTATTTAATTTGATAATTTTTTATTGGTATCTAAAAAAATTTAAAATATAAAAAAAAAATTTAAAAAAAATGTTTTTTTGGGTGTGTGTTTTTGTTTTATTTTTTTTTTTATTTTTTTTTTTTTTTTGCATTTCATTTAGTTTATTCAAGTTTTATACTATATATATACTAACTAAATTAAGTAACATAAATTTTATTCTTAAATCTAGTCTCCAATCGAGCTCTCATTTCAAGTTGTGTTATTTTGTTTTCTCTTTTTAAGATAAATCTACTTATAAATAAATATTTATTCTATTTTGTAGTGGGGTTGCAATGAAAGGTTCTGAAAAACATTGCCTGAAGGTTTTCTAGAATTAAGATAAAAGGGGAAAGGAATAAAAGAACTATTGGCCCTAGTTAGAAGTCCACCAGCACTTGTTCCTAATCAGGTTGCTAATTCTTTTGTCCCTATCTGAAATTGAAATGTCAAATCTTTTGTTTGTTTCTGATAGTTTATGCTCTGTTATTGACTTTTTATTGGCTCTTCTATAAATGTGATACATTATAGGTATGCCGTCTGCATTTTGGGTAAGTTTGTTTTTATCCAAGTATACGAATATTTCGGGTGGGGTGAAGCCATTTTTGAGGCACCGTACGAAATATGCATCGCTCTCATAGTAATGCGCTCTTATTAAAATATTTTCGGCATCGTCCATACATCTCATTATGTGACTTCTGGTTAAATTAAAGATATGGTTGTCAATTCTGACAATTTCTGTGGCATTATATAGCTTTTGGTTCGAAATATATTTTTGAAAATCGGATCTGGGGTCTCTGTACATTGACGTACACGCTCTTAAAATTTTCCTTTCGAATTTCCTCAGCCTTTCCATGTAGGATGGAGAAATATTATACCATATCGAACATCCGTACGTTAGAATAGGTCTTAAAAGAGATTGGTACATTATTGTCTTGGTTCTGCTATCTATAAGTTTACTTCCGAACATTTTTTTGTAAGCATAGTAAGCGTTAGTCGTCTTCTTAATTTGAAGGTTTACATGTTCGTCATAATACAGGAATTTATCCAAATAGATTCCTAAATATTTGACTTTTCCGGAAAGTGGGATGAGAGAGTTCGTACAAGTTGAGATTTGGAATTTTTTCCAATTCTTCCTAATATTGTAGTTGCATTTAGCCACTGGTGGGCGAAAAAGGATACTTTCGCATTTGTTGCTGTTTATTTTTAAATGCCAATTAAGGGCATAGTTTTCAATCAAATTAAAGTTCTTCTGAAGGTGGCTGTTTATTTTAGACACTGTGTCGTCAGAATGATATATCACAATATCGTCCGCAAAGGCTATTATTTTATCGACTTTATGTAGGAGGTCATTCAAAAATAAGCTGAAAAGGATTGGGGCATTTACCGTGCCTTGTTGAAGGCCATTAGTGACATTAAAGTCCCTTGTGCTCGTAGAGTTATTGATGTTAACTCTAAATTTTCTTTCTGTTATCATATTGTATATAAGGACTAGTAAATGCAAGGGAAAGTTATATTACACAAGTTTGACTATCAAGCCTTTAGTCCAAACCGTATCAAAAGCCTTTTCAAGGTCTATAAAACAAGCTCCAGTGACATCTTTTTTGGTCCATGCCCAGTTGATTTCGGATACTAGCAGGTTGATTGCGTGTACAGTTGAATGTTTATATTTAAAGCCGAATTGTTTTTCACTGTAAAGCTTCTTTTCTTCAACAGTTCTGTTAATATTGATATTTATGATAATTTCATAGATTTTGCTTATGTTTGGAAGCATACTTATGGGGCGCAGGTTTCTAATGTTATTTTTATCTATCTTTTTTTTAGGGATTACTACATGTTTAGCTGTTTTCCATTGTGGTGGGAAGTATGAATTGTTCAGCATATTGTTAAAAGTGAACAGTACTCTAAGAGCAATTCAATTGGAAGGTGTTTTATTACCGTGTTGGGAATTTCATCTACACCTGAAGAAAGTTTGTTTTTCAGTCTTGAAATTATGTCTATTAGGCCGCTTGGTGTAACAAAATAGCATTCTGTCTGTGATTGGGTAAGGGCGTTAGGTCGTTCGCATGCTGTCAAATCTAGTTTTTATATCTAAAACTTATATCTTGAAACTTGGTTTGTAAGCATAGTACGCGAAATGATTCGACACGTGTTTTCCCGATTTCGGAAAAATCCGCCCACGAGAAAAATGGCCGAAAAAATTCTGCATGCAAAAAACTATTTTTCATCCGATTGGCTTGCAATTCGATTTGTAAGGACAGAATACAAAATAGTTTTAAATGTGATTTTACGATGTTGAAAAATTTTACCCAACGGTCGGAAAATTCCCGAAAAGTCAGCATGAAAAAAATATTTTTCATCCGATTGGCTTGAAACTCGGTTTGCTTGGGTTGAATACGAAATACTTCTAAAGATGGGATGTAGGTGGAAAGTGGGTGGTATGTGGGTGGCAAGTGGGTGGAAAGTTGGTGGGAATCGGGTGGAGAGTGGGTGGGATGTGGATGGGAAGTAGGTGCGCATTGGTTCTATTCTGTTGAAGGCGCAGCGAAGCGCGACGGGTTATTGCTAGTTTTGTATATATTGAGAGCAGGACTACACAGGAAGAGAATAAAGCTTGGTATGGAGATACTCGCGAAATACCCGCGAAACGAAAAAGTCCATATAAAAAAAATGATTTCGCACGGATTTCGCAGGTTGCTGTTTCGTGAGTTGGTATGGAGTTCACGCGCGAAATTGATATATCGATACCACAGCGTTGCCACCCGACGTTAAAGAGTCACGCGATATACACCCCATGAGTGATGATTTCGAAGGTGTGAAATATATGTAAAACATATATTTCGTCTCTACATACACACTACATGTGGCGGTAGACACATATATACATACAAGTGTTGTGGAGCGGGGTATTAAATTGAGTAAAAAACTAAAACAAAACAAATTAAAAAGGCAAAACAACTTTTTATTAGGGTTGTCGAATATTTCAAAAATATCTATATCGATATTTTTGGCGATATTGAAAAAGTATCATTTCGATATAAATATTTTGGTATCAAAAACATCGATATTATCGATATTTTCGATATTTTTCAATAAAAACCCGGATCTTAACCATGAACAGTTCTATTGAGGTAATTGAGGCGTCATTTGATGCGTAATAAGAACTACAATCTGCCTGCGCAAAAAATTTAGATTTAATGTATATTTATTAAATTAACAAAAGATATTTATTTTTTATCTCATATTTGAAAACTTATTCATGAATTTAAATTTATGGAACAAATGCAGTGTTTACTTTTTTAATTCATAATCTTTCAAACTAGAGCATTCGAACTACATTTCATAAAAAAGACTTATTCAGTTAAATCTTCAAAACTTAAAAACTTCTGATTTGAACAATAATCGTTAGACAAAGATTTTAGGAAAACGCGTTGAGTTATGTACTCATCGGTCATTCGGCTTCTGGTGTCAGAAACCACACTTTTTATACCCGATGCCTATCGTTCCGATGGCACGGAGCTTCCCGGTGTAATAAGATATGACAATGCCAAGTCAGAAAGCACTGGCAATGCGTCTTTCTCTGCAATCCAGAACTTAATAGGGTTCCGTTCCAGGTCAAACAAGGGGAAAATAAAATACAGATCCAATAATTTATTCCCCTGTCCTGGTGATTGTTAAGTTAGCATCGGCTTGAAGACAAATAGAATCAATTGATACATTTCTCACAAAATGAGCTGTAACCGTCAGATAGGCCCTGTTAGAGTTGGTAATGGTAACGGCATCGCAGGTGAATGCAAAACTTTAGATTTGCTGAAACGCCTGTTTTACTTTATCCTTACAATTATGATACTTTTCTTCAATCAATTCTGTTACCTGTAAAAAAAGACGAGATCATAAATTTTAATGATTTTACATATTACCCTTATAAAACACCTTGTCGTTGGCAAGGGGAGGTGGGGATGGATAGAGTATACTAATTAAAAATACACACCTTTCCCCCTTTTTTTTATTAGGCAAACAAACCCTTCTTTCCCCCCCCCCGGCCACCAAGATTGTCCTTTCTATCACACGTAACAGAGCTTTCGATATTTTATTTGGTCGTATTATAAAGATACATAAACCAAATTTAATTATTTAGTTTCCATTTTTACTTTTAAATTCTCATTTTTTTTATCGCATCTCCTATTTTATAAAAAAAGATGAAAAAACTTTAAATCCACCCAAAACAACAACAAATATTTATAAATAAAAAAAAATATACTTTATTTTTAACTTTTCTTTTTTTTTTTTATTTTTTTTTTAACCACTCCCTTTTCTCCTTTTTTTTTACCTCTATCTTTTTTTTTGTTTCCCTGGTTTCTAAACTTTTTTATTTTTTTTTTTTTTTTTTTCAACTTTATATAAAAATAACAGAACCCGACCACCCCTATTTCTCCCCCCACATTCGTTTTATGTAACATTTCGTTTGGTGATTAAAAGATAAAGAAAAAAATTTTTTTGTTATATATTTGAAAAGGAAAATATTTATTTCATTTCACAACAGTAATAAATTCATTTCGATTACCTACTAAAATGAAGTGTTATTTAGTTGAACTTCCTAAGTAAATGAAAGTTACTCTTTGATGTCGCTACAAATCCAAAGTAAATACTGAATCGAAGCGTTATACGTGTCCGCAAATTATCCGTTTCATTGTAGTGCTCTTTGGTAAACCACATTTTTTGTTTTTTGGTCAGACGTTAACACAAACAAAGCGGATGGTTTCCCAACTCGTGAACACGCAACGTATAACTGCCCATGTGAAAAACAATGATTTTCTAAATTTATCCCGCAAACACTAAGCGATTGGCCTTGCGACTTATTAATTGTCATTGCGAACGCAAGGCGAACTGGAAATTGCAATCGTTTGAAGTCAAACGGAAGATCAGTCGGAATCATTGGTATTCGAGGAATACATACATTTTCACCTGCGTACTTTCCGTTAATAATGGTTGCCTCGATCAAATTCGGCATAAGTCTCTTTACCGAAAGTCGAGTACCGTTGCAAAGTCGCGGTGGATTCAAATTACGCAGTATCATAATAACTGTACCAACTTTGAGTTGCAAGTTATGTGGTGGAAATCCTGGTATCTCCAGAGAGTTCAAAAACTCCGTTGGATAATTTACTACATCATCGGGATTTGTTATTGAATCAACGGATTTGTATGTCACCAAATCGCCAGCAATTTTTGATTGAATGGTGAAATTCAGTGCGTGGACATCATTATTCTTTGCGGCAAGAATTGCTCGTTGACTTAACCAAGCATAATTCTTATAATTCTCACTAATATTTGGGAAAACATTTTCAATAAGAACTAATTGAGTGTCTACAAATCGGCAAAAGTCGTTGGTAAGAGTAATTAATCCAGATGTCGCATCAACTGGGACTTTTCCATTTCCAACATCTAACAATTGTATGGAAAATTGTGCAGCACTTTGATCATTTTGAAGTTGAACTCTCATATTAGCGGTTAGCGATAATGTTTTTACGTTATTCCATAAAGGTGATGCCTTCAGGCAAGCATTCAATTCATCTGCAGGCGTTCCACGGGGAACTACTGGCAACGTCTGCCTGAAATCGCCTGCCAACAATATCATCAAGCCGCCAAAGATGTTGTTATTTCGCCGAAGATCCTTCAGTGTGGAGTTAAGTGCTTCAAGTGATTTCTTATGTGCCATGGTGCACTCATCCCAAACAATGACCTTGCATTGCATTAACAATTTTCCCATTGCACTGGATCGGGAAATATTGCATGTTGGAGTATCAATTGTGTTTAAATTGAGTGGCAACTTAAGCGCAGAATGTGCAGTACGACCGCCATCTAGAAGAGTCGCCGCAATTCCAGATGATGCTAACGCCAAAGCTATGTCACATCTTGATCGAATAGTGGCCAAAATCAATGAAATGACAAATGTTTTCCCTGTTCCTCCAGGTGCATCCAGGAAGAATAGACCACCAGTATTATTGTCCACCGCTTGCATTAATGTTTCGTATACTTGTTTTTGCTGTTCATTCAGCAACGGAACATTATTTCTAACGAATTCCTGCAATGTATCAACATTGTATTGCAGCTCTCGATTTAATTCTTGGTTGAATGCATCGTGCATCGATCGATCTGGCGCAATCATTCCTACTTCAATCAGTAGCTTGTTTGCAATAGTCAAGCATTGATCCTCAATCAGAATCAATCCTTCATTGTAGATTTCATCGGTTATTTGGATGTCAGGATTATTCGTTTGAATGCGCAAGCGATGCAAGATATCTTCACATATGGCGTCTTTGTATTTGTTCCATAACTGAATTGGTTGTGAAGGAAAACATGTGGTGATGATAATTGCGAACAGCGTTCGTATTTGGTATGCATTTGATGAAACAACTGAATCTGCAAGTGTTAAATCCCAATGAGAATCGTTCTCCAGCAAACCCAATAGTTGACATGCTTCTCGATATGTTTGGCATTGGTGGCCATTCACAGTTTTCAAATGCGCAAATGATTTTGGTCCACGTACATTTACTAACAGCAGTCGCAAATAAAAACATTCATTGTTTCTAGGATGAACAGTGTACATACGACCTAGTGCATCAGTTGAAAACACCTGTGGCCAGTCTGGAACTGGGGTTCCTTGTTTGCGACGTTGGAATTTCTTTGTTGATTGATTCCAAGTGTAATACTTGGGCATTTCAACGTACATCAGCGTCGCTGCGAATGGATCTGCTTCACACATTGCAAAGAAGCTAGTCAATGTTGTCGATGGTGGTCTCTCAGCTCGTTGTGCCGCATTAGCCTCAGTGAAGTAAACTCTTTGGCCATTTTCCAAATGCACTGCTAAATGTACAACTGTGGGATATAAAACGATTTCCTTACTTTTCTGTTGAATTTTTCCTGAATTTTCTTTGCTATAAACCTCACGGAGCCTGAGACCTTTCCAACGAATGCAAAACCGTGGAAATCGGTTCGTGCGTTCTGGAGTTATAGCGTCAGGGAGGAAAACCGGACTTATTTTTATATAATAGAAAATAACTTTTAAACATTTTGCCATTAATGTCCAGCGCACACAGTGTGATCGAACGCTAAAACAAAAATATCCCCGAAAAATATCACCAAAAAATAGATATCCGATATATCGCCTCCGGAAAATATTCGATAATGATATTCTTCATTATGGGCAAAAATATCGATATTTCGATATATCGATAATATTTTCGACAACCCTACTTTTTATTGGAGGAGAAGGTGGCCTTAGGTAATTTAATAAAAGATAAATCTGTTTTGTGGAAGCTCATCCATAATCAGCATGCCTATTGGAGCAAATTGTTAATAAATTACAAATAAAGCAAGGATTATTATTATAGCAACTATTGCATCATTGAACGCCATGACAACTATACGCTGTTAATTCATTTGAATTTCCCCGCCAAGTAAAATTTGAAAACAAATCAACTAGAGATGAGCGTCTTATTTCGCACTTGCTATCGACGAAATAATGTGCAGAGATTTCGCACATTTGTGCATGACTTTGGCAAGCATTCGTCGTGAATTGCCCTTGAACTGCTTTGCTTTATTATTACACTATAGTCAGAAAAACTCTTTAGGAATACTTCACAAGTTTAAAGGCAGCTTAGAATTAAACATTGTTTAATTTATAGCTAAATCAGGAGGAAAAACTATCCCGTGATTCATTTTTCATTGCTCCAATTCGACGTTATGTTGACGTTTATGACACAATCATCTGTTTCTACTGCTGACAATTTTAGTCGATTCTAAATCTAGCCTTTTTGACTAAAAAAAAGCTAAATATGGTGACCGTGTTATTTTTTCTTAATGAGATCCAGTGAATAATCTGAAACTGCCAGTGGAAAAGCTGCGTTTACTTAACGTGCAAGCTGGTCACTCTATTTGCTTCCCAGATGAACTAGTTCCGCTAAAGTTCGCTCCGCAAAGCAAGTCTGTTGCTAAAAAGTCAACCTCGTGTCAGAAATATTCTGGAATTTTCTATTCTTTACAAAAAAGTCCAATCATGGTGGATCCAAGTGGTCATTATAGCCAACTAAAAGGTAAGTTCTTTCATTATCCTTTGGCCGGCACAACTGTATCCAAGCTGTTTTTATTTCGCAGCTTTAATGCAGCAGAAGCAACAAAAACAAAAAACCTTAAGCGATAGCAATTCGGAGACGGGGTAAGTTGTGTGTAGATTAAAGATTAAAGTGTTAAAACTTACATTTGTCCACTTCTAGCGATGATAATGATGACATCCCTTCAACATCTAAGCAAGCCCTTTCGACTCGGCCCAGTCGTTCACGTTCTCCCAAAGGTTGCACAAATAATGCGGAGATTAGGCAAATACAGAAGGGTCTTCAAACTGTGGAGTTGGCACCTACCGGAAAACGCTGTGCGCTTTCAAGCAGTTCCAGTTCCAGTTCGAGTTCGAATTCATGCAGTTCCTCTTGTAGTGGGAGTTCTTCCAGTTACACTAGCAACAGCCAATCTGGCAGTGGTGACAGTGACTCCTCGGAATCGAGTGAATCCTCGAAGAATTCGCTAGCTAAGAAGCCTGAATTGCCTGCGGTTTCAGCAAAAGCTGCGAAATCTGTTAGTTCTGAAGAGGAAGAGTCTTCGGATGAGGAGCTACCTATGCAGTATGCCTCGAAATCGAGTGAATCCTCGAAGAATCCGCTAGCTAACAAGCCTGAATTGCCTGCGGTTACTGCAAAAGCTGCGAATTCTGTTAAATCTGAAGACGAAGTATCTTTGGATGAGGAGCTACCTATGCAGTATGCCTCGATATCGAGTGAATCCTCGAAGAATCCGCTAGCTAAGAAGCCTGAATTGCCTGCGGTTACTGCAAAAGCTGCGAATTCTGTTATATCTGAAGACGAAGTATCTTCGGATGAGGAGCTACCTATGCAGTATGCCTCGAAATCGAGTGAATCCTCGAAGAATCCGCTAGCTAAGAAGCCTGAATTGCCTGCGGTATCTGCAAAAGCTGCGAATTCTTTTATATTTGAAGACGAAGTATCTTCGGATGAGGAGCTACCTATGCAGTATGCCTCGAAATCGAGTGAATCCTCGAAGAATCCGCTAGCTAAGAAGCCTGAATTGCCTGCGGTTACTGCAGAAGCTGCGAAATCTGTTAGTTCTGAAGAGGAAGAGTCTTCGGATGAGGAGCTACCTATGCAGTATGCCTCGAAGTCGAGTGAATCCTCGAAGAATGCGCTTGCTAAGAAGCCTGAATTGCCTGCGGTTACTGCAAAAGCTGCGAATTCTGTTATATCTGAAGACGAAGTATCTTCGGATGAGGAGCTACCTATGCAGTATGCCTCGAAATCGACTGAATCCTCGAAGAATCCGCTAGCTAAGAAGGCTGAATTGCCTGCGGTTCCTGCGAAATCTGTTAGTTCTGAAGAGGAAGTGTCTTCGGATGAGCAGCTAGCTATGCAGTATAGAAAACAGTTCAAGGACAAACTTACCGCTGAGTTCCAATTAGCTTTGCCCTCAATACCCGATAACCTTCTGCAGGGTAATCCCCAACTTCTGCGCATGCCGCAGTTCATACCCGTCGACTCTCAACGCTATGATCCAGAGACTTTACAGAATTCCATGTCCAAAGATGATTTAAAGGATGAACAATCTCGTGAGAATTTCATTAGTATCCTCAAGAACACCGTACGCTGGCGTGAGAATCATAATCATCTCACCGGAGAGCTCTTCAAAGAGTCCAATGCACGTATGGTACGCTGGTCCGATGGCAGTCAGACCTTTCATGTGGGAGATGAGGTATTCGATGTTGGTGTAATTCCGATACCCGATCATAAGAATCGTCTGTATGTGGAGCTGGGTAAGTGTTACCAGGCACAGGGTTCGATCAAGGAGAAGATAACTTTGCGTCCGAAATTGGACTCCAAGTTTGGTCAGACTCATGTGCAGGGCTTGAGAAATCGTGCCGTATATAGACCCCAGACTGGCTATGTCAAAGTGCTCACGGACATGGGCACCAATCCGGGTCTGGATCACCAGCGTAAGGCAAAAGAGGAGTTGGCCAATTTGCGTAAGGAAGAACGCGAGAGTCGCCGTGAACAGCAGATGAGTCAAAACAAGCCGCATGTCAAGCCCATGCATCACTGTACAGCTGATGATTCAGAGGAGGAGGAGGAGGAGGAACAGGCCGCCAGTGTCTCGACAAACTTATCTAAGGGAATACGCACCAATCGCAATGTGGCTGTCAAGCCAGCAAAATATGAAGAAGTTCAGGAAGGTGAGAATAATCAGGATTCAGATGACTTTGAAAGCGATGCCAATGAAGAAGATGCAGAAGAGCCCGAGACCTCAAAGAAAGACCCCAACGGTTCCAGTTCCGATTCCGAGGTGAACATCACAAAGAAAGCAAAGCTCCAGACCAAGAGTTACATGTACTCCGACTCCGAATAATGTGAAAGAACATTTTTAATTTAATCAATAAATACTCCCATTCACTCTCTTCCTCCATGCGCTATCTTTTAATTAATTAGCCATGCCATTGACCATCCACTGCGTTTGGTAGTACGGCCATTGCTCCAATTAGTAATCATGGCCATGGGGTATTAATGGGAACAGCTTAAGTTCACAATGGTTGTGTGGGATATGTGGGAGTCTATGGGAATGCCATTGCTGCAGTGTGCTACATTCCAAATGCCCAAAGCAATCAGTGGGGCCAGATGGTTGCCATTCAAATGCATCTCCCTGGCTATTGTATACCTGAGGCATTGTGCAATCACTTTTTGGATTCCAGTGTTTGGTATTTGACATTTTCCTTATTAAATTTTCCATTGATTTGATGATGTTCCCATTCGCTCTGGCAAACTTGATCAAAATCGGCTTGCTATATCATTTAACTGAAAAATAAGTTTCACACAAAAGCTAAAAACACTTCGTCTCGCTACGAATCGGTGAAAAAACGTTTCCTCCTGTGCATTAGCGAGTCTTACAAGGCCAACATACCACAAAGAAGAGGAGATATCGGTACAATACCTAATTTGCCACTGCCCCACCTTAAGTAGAAGGAGATTCAGGACAATTGGTCAACCTCTGCCACTCAACCTCTCGGACACATCTGGGCTAAAGATCCCAGCTCTACTCAAATTTATTCTGTACACACTATTGTTTAGTAACGAACTCAAAATTAGAAAGTGTTAATAGGGAATAAATACAGCAGCGACTTGTGGCTCTCGGCCATCGCAACTCCGTTTTTTCATTAATCTTCTTTTTTCAATTGATCAAGGCTTGGGCCATAGCCACTTTAATTTTTCGTCCATTAAGCCCTACATCATCAAAATCTGTTCTGTAGAACTTGAGAAAAGCTGTGAAACCAGATTGTAACCATTTTTTTTTTAAAGAAACTCAAAAACAACTGTTTCAAACATGTATTCGATGCAATTGGGTGTTAGCTTTCACCGTTAAAAATGTTATTAAAATCGGTTGCACAGTTCTCGAGAAATTTCGGTTTAAAGTGCGTCAAGACATGGTAAAAAAAAATCTCAAAATATTTCCATGTACAATTTTTTTTCAAAAGATACTTTTTAAATATTTTCAAACATTTCATACCTTCTTTTTGAAGTATTTTGATAAAACAAAAATGGAAATTTTTTAGGAAGAAGAAAATTTGACATATTTCTCATATCTTTTATTTGTTCAATTGATTTTTTTTGTTTAATCTACAACTCCTATTTACCCATCTACATTGTCATTTCCCAACTTCGCAGTATTTTGGACGGTTCAATCTTTGGTAAATACTTTAATGATAACACTGTGACACATTTTTGAACTCAAAAAGTTGATACGGTCGAGACCAAAAAGTTCTGAAAGGGTGTGATGGTAGTAAAAAAACCCTCCCTGGGTTTGGTCTGATTAGCTGCCGTTTTCTTTTTACCGACTCCATATCTCGTAAACTATTTTAAATTTAGCTTTTATGTCTTTGGCAAAGTTGTTACTCTTGGCTTTTTTGCAGCAAATCAAAAAAATTACATCTTTTACTTAAAATTACAAAAGATGTCAAAAAAAAAAACCAAGTCTTCACAACTTTTTCCAGTTTTTCAACTTTTTCCTGAAACCCGTTACAAATTTGGTCAAGTTATATAGGTAAAAGTTTTTGCTTAGACCAAAATAAACAAACGTTAGTACGAACAAACTTCTTTAATGTACTGTTTCATATAGTTAAAAGCCCAAAAAGCATGAAAAACTGTCATACAAATTAGGAAAAATTTTCGTTAGTTACATTTTTTAAGTTATATTTTTCACAATACAAAACAATCAAAATTTTTGATTATGTCAGCCAATTTCATTTAAAAATTTTTTTTTGAGTTTTGGACCAAATGAAGTTAGGATATTCCAACCGATTGTTTATTTTAGTCTAAGTTACTTTTTCGTCTTCATGGCTTGGTCAAAATCGTTAAAGTTTTCAAGAAAAAGTTGAAAAAAAGTACAAAATGATGCGAAAACATGATGATTTTACGACATTTATACAATTTTTGAGTTTAAAGATGTGACTATTTTGACTTGTTACAACAACTTAATTTAAGACTTCAAAGCGAATTTCCAAATAGTTTACGAAATGTAGAGCTACAAGTCCCAATCATATGCTAAAAACTTCAAAGTGCTATAAAAAGCAGCTAACGAGCAGCAAAGCAGCTAACCACACCAAACCCAGCGAAGGTTTTTGTATTACCATCATACCCTTACAGAATTTTTTTGCCTCGACCGTATCAACTTTTTAGTGTTGCACAGTGTAATTTATAAAATTTCGCGGCTTTTTGGTTTACATAATAATTTAAGGTGTTTGGAAATTTCGCGATCTGTTTGACCGTTTTATTTACAACTCATATTTACCGTTGGACCGTTTATTCATCTTCTTCTATGTTTGCCCGTTTATCAAAACTATTAGGGTTTTTAAGTCAACTTGGTTATTAAGTAATCTGTTTAAAAATTAAATCTCCAACAACAAAGTGTACTGGGAAAAAATAAGCTGACATCCCAGGTCATGAGATTAACTGGTTGAATATAATTTTCAGTGTTGATAAACACTTCGTTATCTTCTAGAAAAAATAAAATGAAAATAGAAAAGATATTTTTTGAGTTATATAGCACATTTAGCTGTTCTCTCTATGTTGGTAGCTGTGGTGTAGGGGGTAGGGCATGAGACTGAAAGTCAAACATACATACCTGGGTTCAAGTCACAGTACGTACCAAAATTTTTTTTTTTTTTATTTTGAAAAATTATGAAGTTATCATGATAAGCACACAAAAGTGTGTTCACTACAGTTGAAGATTAAATTTAATTTTTAAACAAATTACTGATAACCAATTTGACGTGAAAACCCTATATTTAATAATCTTATAGGCAGCTTAAACTTATTTTACAGCCAGCGCTGTAATATAACCATATATTCAACTCCAGGTTGCCGGGTAAGCGAATTTTCGTTCAAGTCAGGGTTAGGTTTTGGAGCATTTTGCTTTACTGACGATGATTCACGCACGGTTTGAGGAAGCGTCAGGAATGATTAAGCACGATAAAAATGCGTCTCATTCAAAATTGATGAATTAAACTCCAAAACTTACAAAATTAAATATATAAGGCTGTAATGACACTTTCAATTTTTATACCCTTGCAAAGGGTATTATAATTTTGCCCAGAAGTTTGCAACGCATAGAAATATTCATATATATTCTTGATCAGGGTGACGAGCTGAGTCGATAGAGCTTTGTCCGTCCGTCTGTCTGTTTCTACGCAAACTAGTCTCTCAGTTTTAAAGCTATCGAGCTGAGACTTTGCACAGAGTCTTGTTTTTACTGCACACTGCTATCGGATGACTATATCTTATAGCTGCCATAGGAACTATCGGTTGAAAAGTGGGTCTTTGTGAGAAAAACTATTTTGTTTTTAATGTTAACGTCTCCCACTTCAGCGATTATTAATATTATACGCTTTCACATAGATTTGGAAGTTTTTGTCAAAATCGGATGACTATATCTTTTAGCGGCCATAGAAACTATCGGTCGAAAATTGGGTATTAATGAGAAAATTTTATTTGTTTTTAATGTTAACGTGTCTCACATCAGCGATTATTAATATTATACGCTTTTATACAGATTGGAAAGTTTTGATCAAAATCGGATGACTATATCTTAGAGCTGTCATAGGATTTATTGGTCGAAAAGTGGGTTTAATTTAGAAAAATTGTTTGTTTTAATGCTGGCGTTCTTAAACTCTGATGTATTAAAACATTTGCAAGGGTATAAAAACTTCGGCAAAGACGAAGTTAGCTTGGCCTTCTCGTTAGAGTCAATTATTGTCGCAATTTTTCATTAATAAACTAAATTTACTGCTGTGTATCATTCTAGCCACTTCAAATACATTCTGCGGTATATTCAAGCATACTCTGACCCGCTCACACCAACGACTTTTGCCATAGACGAAAAATTGTGACTAAAAATGTCCCTAAAAATTGAAAGGGTCATTCCAGCCTTAAGAACACGATAAAAATTACAAAAAAATTCCATTCAAATAAAATTATAATATAGATTACACTTTGTCACAAAATTTCAAAAGTTTTTGTATCCGGCACTTTTGGCAATTGATCCTAATGTTAAATTTCACGCTGAATTCAAATCTGCTCTCAGATATGTCAAAAGTAGAACGGTTCTTCAGATATCGCTAAATTACCAATGTTAGTGTTTTGAAAAAAGGTAGGTCTACTAAAATGCCATTTTCTCTGGTTTTAGTCCACCGATATGTATAAACTAAAACATAAATTAAAGATAATAAAATTATTTCTTAAACAAACTACAATTGTTTAAAATCCAATCAGAAATGACGAAGTTATGACACTTCAAAGTTGGAGTTTCGAAAAATTTTGATAATTTTTAATTTTTTTACATACAAAGAGCTCAAGTCTCGGATATGGACAGGATTGGGTAATCTCTTACGAACATTTTTAACCCTTGGTCATCAAAATCGGATGAAAAATAAACGCTATATTCACAATTAAGTAAACATACCTCTTTTTGAGAGTTTTATTAATTGTTGTTTTGCATGCAAAAAACAGTGACTAAAACAGTGACAAAACAGTGACTAACACAGTGACCAAAACAGTGACTAAAACAGTGACAAAACAGTGACTAATACAGTGACCAAACACTGACTAAATCATTGGCTAAAACAGTGACGAAACCAGTGACTAAAACAGTGACTATCCATCGTAAAGAGCTTCTATCGGGTGTTCTACGACGCCCGCTCTTTTTTTTCCAAAATTTTACAAACTTCAACATGATTTGCTCAAAGCGAACATTTCACTGCCAAAATGATCCAAGCAAGTTTTGCTTTATTTGTTTAGGATTTTCATTCGCGAGGCAGAGAATTTTTCCGGGGCAATTGCAAAATATTTTTTTATATTTTGGCAAGAAACTAGACTATTGCTGGTTCTTGTTGTGAGAAACACACAGTCTGCACAAAAAACAAAAGCGGTTTACAACATTTGAGTACTTTTATCCAACCTTGAACTGCAATAAAAACTCCTAATGCTCAACATTTATTCTTATTTGTGACTAAGATGTGATTTTTATACTGAAAAACTAGCAAAAACTCGATATTTTGGTTACATTTCAATTTGAGAGAGGAATTTTTTAAATGGCAGTATCTTAAATTGCTCTCTGATGTGTCTTTGTTTTGTTAAGATATTCCTCTGTGACTTATTAATCAAAAAGCGCAGAGTTACGGGTCGGAGAGCATGCAAAACAACAGTTAATAATACTCTCAAAAAAGGGATGTATGTTTACTTAATTGTGAATTTAGCGTTTATTTTTCATCCGATTTTGATGACCAAGGGCAAAAAATGTTCGTAAGAGATTACCCCATCCTATCAATATCTGAGATTTGAGCACTTTTTATGGCAAGGGTGAAAAAACTTAATAAAGGCAGCAAAAAATTAAAAATTATCAAAATTTTTCCAAAAAATCCAACTTTGAAGTGTCATAACTTCGTCGTTTATGATTGGATTTTAAACAATTGTAGTTTGTTTAAGAAATAATTTTATTATCTTTAATTTATAATATAGTTTATACATATCGGTGGACTAAAACCAGAGAAAATGGCATTTTAGTAGACCTACCTTTTTTCAAAACACTAAAATTGAAAATTTAGCGATATCTCAAGATCCGTTCTACTTTTGACATATCTGACAGCAGATTTGAATTCAGCATGAAATTTTACATAAGGATCAACTATTTAGAAGCCGGGATCAAAAAATTGTTGCATAGTGTTATTAGAACTGTAACATTCAACGCCGCTGTCTGTTGTCAGGCGATAGGATAGACGTGTAGGGTCTAGCGAAGCACGCGCTGGTTCCGGCTCAAGTTTCGTCGGTAAAGGGATGGGTTACAAAGGGATGTACCACCGTGCTACTCACTCACTTGCTCTACATATATTTGTATTAATTTCGAGTGCGGATTAGGAAGGAGGGAAAGATTCTCAACAGAACTCGTTAGAAAAGCAAAGGAAACCGGACAGCGGAAAGAGATAAAAAAACCTAGACAAGAAAGGACGTTACGCGAAGGAACAGCTAAAGGACGGCGGTGGTTACATTGACCACTATTGTAGCTCATTTTGTCCCCCAACCAGATACCGCAAGACCCAAGGATGACATTTTTCTACAGCAAAAAATTTTTTAAGATTTCGTGAATTAACTACTATCTTGATATATAAAATAGTCGGACTTTGCAGCATGTGCTTACCAAAATAAGTACAATTTTTAGCCACAGCTGGAATTAGTCCATTTTCCCCCATGATAAACCCCCATCTTTTCTAAGGTATTCGTAAAGCTTAAAGTCGACATATCTCGAAACGGTTTAATTTTACTTAGACGTTGAGGTCAAACACGAAAAATTGGGTGTCCCCAAAAATTATTGTATATTTTCAAAATTAATGCATTTTTAATCAAACTTAGAATGAACTTTAATCAAATATATAATTTCCATTTTGTTCGATAATCTTTTGCCATCTTCCCGGCAAATTTTGTATTCCACGCTCATAGAACTTCTGGCCTTTATCTGCAAAAAACTGAACCAAGTGCGATTTTATAGCCTCATCATTGCCGAAAGTTTTACCATTTAAGGAGTTCTGCAAAGATCGAAATAAATGGTAGTCTGATGGTGCAAGGTCAGGGCTATATGGTGGATGCATCAAAACTTCCCAGCCAAGCTGTCCCGGTTTTGCCGGGTCATCAAAGATGTGTGTGGTCTGGCGTTGTCATGATGGAAAATGACACCTTTACGATTGATCAATTCTGGCCGTTTCTCGTTGATGGCTGCATTCAATTTGTCCAGTTTGGTTCCTTGGAAGCAGCTCAAAATATACCACACCCTTCCAATCCCACCAAACAGACAGCACAACCTTCTTTTGGTGGATATCAGCATTTGAAGTGGTTTGAGCTGGTTCACCATGCTTGGACCATGATCGTTTTCGATTAACGTTATTGTAAACAATCCATTTTTCATCTCCAGTTATGATTCGCTTTAAAAATGGATCGAATTCATTGCGTTTAAGATGCATATCACAAACGTTGATTCGGTTTGTTAAATGAATTTCTTTCAATTCATGTGGTACCCAAATATCAAGCTTTTTCACCAGTCCAAGACTTTGTATGTGATAATGAACGGTTGATTTTGGTATATTTAACTTCTCTCCTATCTCACGCTCAGTTACATGACGATCCAATTCAATTAATGCTTTGATTTGGTCATCATCAACTTCATTTGGCCGACCTGAACGTGGCTCATCTTTAAGTGAAAAATCTCCAGAACGGAATTTGCGAAACCAATTTTGACACTGTCTTTCTTTTAAGGCTTTATCACCATACACATCACGTAACTTTTTAGCAACTCTCTCTGCGCTTTTTCCTTTACGGAAATAATAAAGTAAAATATGACGAAAATGCTCTTTTGTGGACTCCATATTAAAAAGGGCGCCAATCAAACAAATGTAAACAAAATTACGCGCACTTTTTTTCTAAAGCAAGCTAATAGTGACAGCTAATAACTGACAAAAGAAAAGAATGCAATTACAGAGTCACAAGCAGTTAAAAAAATTATAAACGCCAAACTATATGAAAAATCCGCAATTACTTTTGGGCAGCCCAATAGAAAACAAAGTCAGACCCGAAATCTTAGTGAACGTTGACCAAATGATCAAGAGAAAAGCGAAAAGAATTGTGGAGTCAAAGAGATTTCGGTATTGGCAGAAAAAAGACAATCATCCCTATCATTAGCAACCAAAGGTATTATGGAGAACATCAATAACAATAACGGTTAACGGTTACAACAACAACCCCTGAGTTTCTCGGCGTTTCTTAAGACAAACGAAACGGAACCTTCAAGTTTCCCCATTCCTTCTGACGAGACAAGTTGGCATGAAATATGGACTTCTGTCATGCAGCTGAGTGAGACTGAAAAAATCGTATGTGCCAAAAACCAATTTTTAAAAGGGTTGGTTTTTTTTTTGATGCGATGGCTGGCAACATCACTACCAAACTTAAGATGTGCAACATTTATAAATTTGTTTAACCAACTTTAAAATTTTTAAAAATCTGATCTTTTTCCTAATAACTGTTTATCATACATGATGTTTTGCCCATTTTTAAGTCAAGTGCATCGGATTTTCACTTAAATATTTGTAAAATAGGTCAAATTGTACAAAATACATACATTACGTAACCGTAATGTAAAAATTTGTTTTTTTATAACCGTGACCGTATAACCTTTATTTACAACCAAACAAATATACCTAATACGGGTTAATTTCGGTCTTTCCTCTATTAGTACAATGAACATTTAACATACATATTAGTTTTTTCACTAAAGTTGGCTGCTTATTTATTATGCGCCGTACTGTTGCTAATGGGTTGGCATAACTAGGAAGTGCCTGGAAAGTATCTTATATACATTGGTGCTAAACAGTTTATAGCATAGAAGATAGGTACTCAGACGCTGGAAATTTTGTCGGAGCGGAAATTGTTTGATAATTTCCAGAACCAAAAACAACAGGCAACAACTTTCGGACATTGCCAGTTTTGGCTATTGCGTAGCACTCTGTCTAACTCGGACTTACTTGGACGTATGCGTGCTCATGGTGGAATTAATAAGGTGAACCTAGGCATACATATTGGCCCTCAGCAGACGCTGACGGCTTCACCTGAAATCTGAAAATTAAACAGTTCTAATGAACAATCTCACTTCTTCATTAATATGTTTCTAAAACAAACCAGATTGCTACGCAAGGTAGACGCAAGGTAGATATTGCAATGGTGGGGAAAAATCAACCATATTTGTAGATCTTTTTGAGCCATCAAAAGTTGTGTTAGCAGAACCGCCCACATAAGTAAGTGTTGAGTGTTCAGGAGCAAAATTTAATGACGCCTCGCAGGATTCGCTTGGAGAGTCAAACTCTAAATGCTATTATGATATTTAGATGTAATTGCAATATCGATTAAGATGTCATTTCTAAGAATAACCATTGGTTACATGAAGGTACTATGTTTGTTTATCTAATTAGTTAGAGTTTACTCGATACTTCTGCGAATTGAGCAGTTTCTTTTATTTTAGTTAAAACTTATAATGTTAAACTTTAAAACAGGCGAAAATAATGGTGAAAATTCTGTATAAGAAATTTGAACCAAGTATATGGGGCAAGATTTGTCAAAGTAATATTTTATACTAATAACCGTAACCGTAATCGAAACCCGAAACAGAATAAGGCTAATAACCGTAACCCTAGCCGTAACCCATATCTCACAACCGCAAAATAAACGTAACCGGAAAAAAGCGATGGGCCAAAACAGTAACCGTAGCCCAAACCGTTATTCGTTACGGTTTTAATCTCTGATTATAACATAATACCTTATGTATTTCGACCAAAAAAAATATTGACTTACAAAACCTTTGTTAAAAAAAATAGTATTACAAGTCTCTTTGGTTGAGAGTGATGAAGAAGACTAATCTATTAATTTACTTTGTTAAAATAAGACTTTGTTAAATTGAAAATTTTCTTTTTTTTTAGTTTTATATTTTATCTGATATTTTTTCATTGATCTTTCATAAAAAATATTTTTTTATTTTGTTTTTATGTATTTTTGTACAATTTCATAAAAAACTATGATTTCAAATTTTTAGTGCTTTTATGTTAGTTACGGGTTTTGGTTACGGTTTTAATCTCTTCTGGTTATAATGAGCGTGTCAGCATAAATCGATGACAAAAAAATCGACTATTTTTGTTATGATTGACGGAGCATAAAGCGCAATCATTGATTTTTCGTGATTGTGTTAGATGTGAATCTAACAAAGAAATAGTTTGTTAGAATTGCTTGTTTATGATTTGTTATCGATAGCACACAGCTGTCAGAAGTAAACAAACAAGCAATTTAGAAAAGGCAAATGCAAATGAATGTGAAAACCTCTTTCTTTTAATAAAAAAAGGCAGAGGACGTGGTTTCGCCAGTAGCTCACGGAAATTGCGTGCAAGGCTCTACTGGTTGTTGCGGATTGGGAGGGAATTTTGAAAAGCCGCCACTCCAAAAAAGAGAAGCCCTGCGTACGCGTAGTAACCACCTCATCTGGGTACATGGACGCCTCATCACAGTTGGTCAATGCAATACCATTCAGCTCCTCCCGGAGAAAAGCTTGATGAGGATGCCCATATCCTCATACAAGATAATCACAAGGAACGAAACCCTGCGCCTGGTTACGGAAGAATGGAATAACCTTCTGGCTTACGCTGTAGCTAGGGTCACATGGTCCTCGTATAACCTGAAATGGAAAACATCTTACTTCTGGTCTGGGCCATAACGGGTCACTGCCTTATTGGCAGGCATGCAGCGGGCTTGGTAGTCGCTCACAGTGATTTCTTTAGAACGACAGAAGGAGACATTACTTCATCTTTTTGCCATTGCCCAGCTCTAGTAGAAGGAAACTCAAATCTTTTGGCCACACTACTAGTTGGGACAGTAGAAATATATATTATATAGAATGAACAAATTTATGGATTATTTTACCCCGAGAGACGTGCGACGATATTGAATTCAAATTTGTTGGTCGGGATCGGGACGGGACAGCCGTGGTCGGGATCGTGGCGGGACGGGAACGAATTGTCCTTATTTGCCCACCTATGCTCTTAGCCCATTGCCACTTTGTGGATTTGGCCATCGGATATTCGATTTTATGTTCACATTCTCGCCGGTGCCGGGATTACAACAAACATTTAATGACTAACAAAGTCTTAAGAAAAATTCAGGGTAATTCCAGGAGCAGTTGGTGCTAGTAACGACGGTCATAAATATTTAGTAGTCAGTTCTTAGTTATGTTAAGCTGTTTGCAGTCAAAAATTCAAACCTTCAGCCAACAAAAATTATATCGATAACTTTGTTGCCCAAAATTCTATCAAACTCGTTCACCAGCAGACTAACACTTTTTTTTATTGATGATTTTTGTTAGATGATTGGTGTATGCTGGTGAACACGCCCAATGATTTTATCTCTCGGCAAATTTTGATTGGTAATAACTTCTTCTGAGAACTATCGAAATAACCAAATTGTAGTTCAATTGAACCTGAATTTTCTGAAATTTGGCGATGTGCAGCGAATAATGAATTCGCAAATTACTTCCAGTTTTGAAAATCAGTATGCCCCATTTCGATGCAGTCGTGCGCTGTGTCAATTCTGGTATGTACGGAATCAGTAGCGTAACCCAGATTTTCGGGGGGGGGTTTCGGAACAAAAATTTTAGTATAGTAGTTTAACCCCCCCACCCCCTCCCCTACATCACTGGGAATCAAGTGCATCATAGTATGGCACGAAATCAAATATTATTAATTGATTAATTTTGATGGTTGAAACAAAAGTCTTAGTTTTAAAAAATATGCCAACATAGCTATTTTATTTTGGTTTTGACCAGCGCAACTGTCGCAGTATAGACTGGCTAAGCATACAAAAGCCATTTCTTATATGTACTACTTTCGTAAACGCTAAAATTGTAATGGGCATATTATCGAGAATAAAAAAGCGTAATACTTTTCCGAATGGAGTGTTCAAGACTTTCTGTGAATCGATACTAGCACATATGATCTTTGAGATCTTCTTACTTTCTTTTGGTTTTCTTAAAAAAATGCACTCGCTATCATCCTTGTCTTTGACGTGCATCTGAAATTCATCTGTATTCATGCTGTATTTTTTGTTTTCTTCATCAAGAAACTGATTATTTTTGCACTTAGTGAACTAATCTTTTTGGTAAGTAAAAAAGCCAATATTATAATCTTTTTTTTAAAATCTGTCTAAATAACAAATCGAAACATTAGAGCTGCTGAGGTTTTCATTTTTTATGAATTGAGTGTAGCACTTATAAAGGTTCTGAATGTTTCTGAATTCCTGCGACAAAAAAACTTAAGTGATTTTGGCTCTGCAATAATGTGATGCCACTGCAATAAGTTTGTCGAAGTATGATTTTAAGAGTTCTATTTTCTGTTGATGCGTTTTATTTTGAGGAACCACCTTTGGTTTAGGATCAACTAACGTCCACACAGAACAAATGCAAAAATGTACTGCTCAATAAAAATGCAGGAAAACAAGGTAAGAAGGATGAAACAAATTTAAAAATTCCATCTGAGCAAGCTGTTACTGACAGCGCAAGGGTTTAAAAGCGTGCTTTACACTCGCCCCATTGCCATCAGCACTGCCAATTTAGCTATTTTCCGATGTTTTCGATGACGATATAATATCATTTTGATATTTTTTCAGATAAAGGCCGATTTGATACTCAAAATACCCGTATGTAACTAAATATCATGATCTTTTATTTCATTGTAGGTACTTTCTAACTTTGATTATGTATGCTAGCTTTTATTAACTTTAATTGTTTTACACCGTGTACCCATTAAAAATGAAAACGAACGTGAAATCTTACTACTAATTGTGGCCTTATTTTGTAATACAAAATGCAAAATTCATAAACTCAAGGAAACCGAAGCAAATCTCCCTCTTGGTCTCAAATCACGTAGTCACATTTCTAGTTCTTCCTCTTTCAGTTATTGGCAAAAACCTAATTGAATGACAAAGTCAAGTAATTTGCCCGAGCTTGCGCAACTTGGGGGCTTCTTTATCCCACAAAATCAAGCGGAAATCAGTTTTAATTATTTTCATAAAATTCATACGTGTTGGCAAAGATTTTATACTCTTATACAACATCCGCTTTGATTAACCAAGCGAACGGGGAAATTTCCTTACCAATTAAGCAAAAGTGAAATGTTCTGGTGCGGGTTTGTAATCAAAAGTAATTAAGCGTTAAGCGCGTTTGACGCTGTCAGAAATTGACGATTCTGGGAACCCCGCAGGACCTTGTAATCCACTTGGTGCGGTGTGTGTAAATTTACTGCGCTGTTATCACGTTTTTGTTTTCATTCTCTTATTTATTGGCTTCTAATGTCATTGACTATTATCCCCCATGGCACGAGGAGCACGAGCAGGAGCTGCTCCAGCTCAACTTGTCGCTTATTGTGTCAATTATCATTAATTTCTAAATGCTTTCCTGTCTTCGGCCAAGGTTGTCGCACCTTTTCAAGCAGGACAACGCAGGACACGTACGCTTTCCTGCCATATAAATTGTTATTGCTTTGTATCATTTGCCTGTCCATTTACCTGGAGTCCATGACTTAAAGTTTGTTGTTGTTGGTAATTTATGTCCTTTGCTGAACTAATGTGAGAATTTAAGATACTTTAAGCATAATTGTTCAAAATCAATTGTCCATAAATAAGCGGCAAACAATGTAAAGCTACCACGCAACAAAATCCATTAATCTTTCACTAAATAGTCCCCAAATAATTATAGACAACAAAAATGTTTAACACACGCACACACAAAGCCAATTAAAACCAAATTTAAGTTGGTGGTAAATGTGGTAACAAAATTATGTATTGCACATGTTGAATATTTAATATCAAATTTAAGGTATTGCTTTGTTAGAAAGAGGAAAATAACTTCAAAGCCAATTTCATTATAGCCTGAATAAAACCATTGTATGGGATGGAATCGAAATATTCGAATGGCTTGAAACGAACTCAGGTGTGAAGGAGAGATGCTGGTTAAGTGTAGTGGACATCTTCTATGCAACAAAGAATTGATGCTCTCTGTGGTTACTGTCAGACGTGAGTCGAGAAGTCGAAAGGATGGTAGAGGACAAAGATGAATGAACACTAAACGGGTTGTTGCTAGAAACAGTAAAAGAGTACAAATCAAGACTGCAGACTTGGTTTCCACCTTGGTTCATAACATTGGAGGGTATCTGGGAAATCTCTAAAAATTTTGTTCTTGGTTGATTTGAAAACGCTGAAAAAATAAGTCAGTGTCAAAGAACTTTAAGAAATTTGATTTACTTATATGACAATCTAGTTAGTAGGTTGCATCTCTGCCAAAAAAATTTCCCATTTTCTAGTTATGAGTTATTTTGATTTCTAATTGAAAGTTTTTGATTGAGTTATAAGTCTTAGATGCATTTTAATATTATACAGCTCTGTTCCTGTTCCTGGATTTTGATCAAATTGTGGGGAATCGAAATTTTTAAATGTTATACTTTCAAAAAATATCTGTGCTTTCTGCTTTTAACTTTAAAACCTTCATCTGACCCCTCTAACTCGGTTTCTAAATATCACAACTTTTACCAATTCCGATCAATTAAATTCGGAAACGAGAACAGGCCTGATAATTCAAATTTAAGTCATATTCCCAAAAATAAGATGCAAAATTTAAAAATATTTTCGCGCCACTTATGAAGTCTAACTTGGCAGCCTAAGCCCGTTTGCTGGTACATAGATGGCCCCAGCTGAGGTTGAGTGAAACGAAAATTTTAATATTAAAACAAATTAAGTTTGAATTCATTTCATACAACCTATCCAGGAAAACAATGTTATTTATTTCTAAAATTAATTTAGATTATCAAAATTATAATTATAGGTGTCCCAGAAATCTATTTCGGTTGGTACTATTATAATTGGTTTCGGGTTGGAAGGAAGTTTTTGACACCTCGATTAAAAATACTTTGAAACCATTTTTCCTTATTTTTTATGAACCTAAGCAAATCGGTTTAGATTTAAAAACTGCTCTGCCTTAGTTTTGTTGAAGAGAACGCTATAACTGCCGGTTGCTGGCGAAAGCAAAGCATCCGGAGACCCGTTCGGCACAGTACTCCCAGACACATACAATTTTAGTCAACTATGCGCCAGTCTGCTATAAATTGCACATAAATTGTCAGCCAGCCGCCATGCTGTTTTAGGACGGGCCGTTCTCCATCAACCACCCGGCAATCAGCTAAGGAAAGGCTGATCTGCAAAACAATACCAGAGATTATACATGAAATATTAACCATCCGGCAGGCTATTTCGGAACAGCTATCGGTCAGCACATTCTCGGATAAACATGCGGCATTCAACTAACGGTAAAGCAATATCAGAGTGTACACTAGAGCGGTCCCCAATCCGGCAAAAAGGAGGTCTCAGCATTTCCCAAAGCTAATATTTGTTGTATAATTAATAATTGTGAAAATCAAAAATTGTATTTTAATTTTAAATGGGCGCGACAGCTTTAAAAAATATTAATCATGCGACACGTTCACCAAATACAAATTTTTACAAACGAAGATTAGTTCATTTCAATTGCTGTCATTGTTTAAAATACAAAAAGGGATCTACATTTGTGGAAATAAAATATTTACAAATTTGAATAGTTTATAAATAAAATCATCGCCGACTATTTATAAATGAAAAAAATATATGATAATAAGCAACACTGCGTATGAGATATTTACAAAAACTTTAGACGCCATTCGCGCCCGTTAAAACTCGACTTTTTTATCTTTTGTTTTTATTTACGCTAATTATACATGAAGAAGTATCAGATAGGGGGTGAGAGCATGACCTTAAAATTTCATATACATGGGGACCGTGTACACATAAAATGTAAGACCGGTTGTGTAAAAGTCGTTAAAGAAAGAAAAACTTTTTATTATGTGTTCCGAGGCAGGATTGAACCCACGTCCTCCAGCACAGAAAGCAAACACACTTCCCGTTGCACCATAATCGGCCACATTTTTGTTAACCATTCGGCAATTGTTGATCCCCAAAGATTGAAATTAAGACTATTACTGATTTGGGAAAAGAAGGAAAAAAATAAGGTTTGATCTAAAAAGGTCACCTTTTCAATTTGGCGGGATACTATTTAATTCGTATGTTGGTACACCTGCACAGAAAAATGAAAAAAAGAGAGAGCGTAAGTTAAAGTCGGCTCTAACCGACTTCGATATACCCGTTACTCATGAAAAAACAGGTTTAACAGTGTTCCCGCGTACCTTAGTGTGACCATCCAAAAAGTATGCAACATTTTTTAGGGTGGTAGCGGGGAGGGCTTGGTTCATTTTTTTGCTCATAACTTGAGAACCGCTCATCCGATCTTTATCATTCCTTCTGCAAATCGATTCCATTTTGCTAATTACTAACTATCTCTAGAAGGTACGAATCCTCTATCTTTAAAACTGTAGGAGATATAACTTTTTCCAAATTGCGGGGGCGGGAGGGGGCGTGGCCAAAATTTGAAACAAACTTGATCTGCGTGCAGATAAAAGAAACATTTGTCCCATACATGTCAAACCTCTATCTCTTACCATCTCTGAGATCTAGGTGTTCATACAGACGGACGGACGGACGGACGGACGGACGGACAGACGGTTTTTGACAAGGCTATATATCTTTGATTCGGATGTTCCTTCGGCTGTTAGATGCTGACTCAAGAATATATAAAATTTATATGGTCTGGGGCTTAATATTTTTTCATATCAATAAATAAAAAAAGCCGATATGACAAACTGGAATTGACTTCTTTTCAATTTTTCTTTTTGTGTACTTTTCGGCCATATCGAAACGATATTTTTAAAATTAAATTGATATTTTATAATTTCAGTACTACTACTACTAAGTTTTGTTTTAGCTAAGTACTTTTTTATTGTTTTATAGAAACAGAAAAAAAAACGAATTATAATTGCTTCACCCCGACTTGACTGGGGTGACTGGGGTAAATATTCTTTACCTTCTTAAATTGGCAATCTTTTTGACCAACCTTTGCTGATAAATTACCGAATTTTCGAAAAATTTTCCAAAATCATATTTTTTTTTAAATCATGGATTACAAGTAAAACGAGTAATCTCTTGCTCTAAAAGCTTACAAAACTTAATTGGATGCTATTTTGGTGAAAAACTTGAGTTTCCAATAAACAATGAACACAAAAAAGTCAATTTTTTTGCAAATTCACACTTTTGGTGCTGTTTTGGAGGATGTAGAAGTGTTCAGATTGTAAAACCCTTTTCAGCAGAGTTGTTTGGTATCTGAAAAGCTTCTTTTGCCAAAGAAAGTGTAATTAAACTACTTTAATCAATCAGATATTAAGAAAAATTAAATTAATTGACATTCTGTCATGAGGCACCCTTTGCCAACACACTAAGGACAGGCGCAGACAGCTGAAGATTGAATTATTATCATTGGGAGAGCGTCTCAGGGGCTGTGAGCATAGTTTTGTTTTTCGAAGTAAAAACAATCACTTCGTATAAGTATTAACTTATTTTTTATATATTATTTTTTTTTTTTTTTTTTTATTTAATTTTAAAGGAAAAATAATATTTTTCGTTCTGTAAATTTTGTATTTTAGGTAAAAGATGCACAAAAACTTTCTCATCACTAGTTTAAAAAAATAAAATTTTGGGTTTTTTTATTTCATATTGAAAAAAAGTGATTTTTTGACATTTCGAAAATTTGTGGGGGGTTGTGAGCCACCCATCTAAAAGTTCAAAATTCGTGTTTTTAAGCCATTATTCTTTATTAAATGAAAAAATGAACAATTTTTCTCAAATTCTGAATTAAGAAATATCAATGAAGAGTGAAAATTGATTGACGGCATCAGGCTTGTTTTCTTTTATATACGAGCACTTTTTGCTTGTGGCTGTTCTTTGTTTGCCTTTTTTAAAGTTTTTTTTACTTCTTTGGAGAGTTTTTCCTCTGTTTTATTGCGCGTCATTGCAATATTCTCTTGAAAGTCAAAACCGACTTTTTTTCAAAGTGGCTCACAACCCCCATATCTCACTTTTTTTTTGGTGACGTCACATAACCAAAAGAAATTGTTACCAAAAAAAAAATATTTCTATCAAAAAGGCAATTGACCAAAGATATTTCCCTCATACTTACTTTTGTCATTACGTAAAAAAAATTTTGTATAATATTCACAAGTCAAAAATGAAAAAAAAAAACATTTTTTTTTGGGGAAAAAAGTCGAGTTCTGGTTCACGAACTTAAAAAGAAGGTTGTAGACGATAGGTTGCTTGCCAAAAGTTAGGTAAAAAGAAGGGAGACACATGACATAAAACAAAAAGTTTAAAAATATTTATTTTTGTGACCAATATTCGAGTGGCTCCACAACCCCCAGCGGCTCAGAACCCCCATTCTCCCCTTTTTTTTATTTGGTATTATTTTTACCTGTTTTTTTTATTTGTTTTTACATAATTTAATTTTTTATTTTAAAGTGAATATATATATTTTATAATATTTGGTTTTATTTTAGGTTTTATTATTATTAAGTTTTTTATTTTTTTTTTTTTATTAAGTGGAGATTTAAAACAAAATAAATAACAAAACAAAATAAAAATTATAAAAATTTTAAGGGATAGGTTATATATAAAATTAGTTAAAAAAAGTTTTATGATTAATTTTATATAACTTTTTTTTTTTTTTTTTTTTTCCTTCCCATTGTGAGAGTTTCGAAAATAAAAAAAAATATCCATTTAATCTTTCTAATATCGTTTGACAAATTGATGTTATTTATGGATAAAATGAAACGTTATTGTTTAGAAATGATATGAAAACAAGTCAGTCAAGCCCTCGACTATAACATATTGTACATGGTACATCTACACAAGTACGGCATTCAGCTGAAAATGTGGCCCAAGCGCTTTGCTGAGAGTGGAAAGAGAGGGGGAGGGTGGAGAGCGAGAATCAACTGCTTATTGCACACAAATTAAATATGTGTGTGCATTAAAATATGTATCTACATACGTAAGTATGTACACATTTTCTGTTGTGATGAAACAGCAATAATAACAACAAATGACAAGTGCACGCAGTGCATAAGTATTTTATTTCTAAGAACACAACAACATGGCACTGCACTCTGCACTAAATATGAACACATCAAACCAAAAACGATATCAATTCACTCTAAAAACCCACCCCCAAATGTGCACTTAAGCAACAACAAAAAGAATAAAAATGAGCAAGCAATTTATTAAATATGAATACATTTTCTTGTAAAGCAACAACAACAAAACAACTACGAGATCGCTTAAAAAAATACACCACCAAAATGCGCAGCAAAAAACCGGCAAGCGCGGGTACAACCTTTCATGGCAAATGTCTACCGCATACTAAAATTATGTGGCCTGAGCCGAGGCCGCACACAGCGAGTGCCGTACCTTATTAGTTGTATCATGCTCTGTACCCGGAGAAGCAGCATCTCTAAGTTTCTCTCTCTCACTCTCTCTCCCTGTCTCTCTCACTCTCTTTCTAACATTGTGCGGCGTTAGATGTGAAAGGGTGGGAGGGGGTGGCGGGGGGTGATACACTTATGTGCTCATAACTTGAGAACCGCTCATCCGATCTTTATCATTTCTTCGGCAAATCGATACATTTTGCTAATGACTAACTAACTCTAGAAGGTACACTCAGGGAAAAATTGCATAGTAAAAACTAATAGAATCATATTTAATTTTACTATGACATTTTTGTATTAAAATCAAATAATTTTCTCTTTGATTTAAATATAAACACATTTAATAACTAAATTCTCTTTGCCCTTTATATATGAATAATCGGCGGAATTCGAACTTGAGAATTACAAGTGGTCTAATGTTTTTAGGCAGATGGTAAATTCAGTTCTATACAAGTAGTGTTCTAGGCGCTTTGCCACCAGCGCGCGGAATAGCTCAACCGGTAGAGAGAGACGGCATTTCAGTTGTGTTTCAGACCAATGGCACCGAGTTCGAATCCCACAGTAAGTAAGCATTTTTAAATTTAATCTCTTATATAAATCATTGCGTTTCAGAGCCCAACTGGTTTGGTAGTGGCTCCAATGGGATTCCTGCTCTTGATTCAGGACAAACTAAATATATATAAAAAGTTAATAAAAAAAAATAATTTAATATTTTCATATTTAAATTAAAATTTTTTCATATTTAAAAAAATTAAAGTGTAAAACACTTTATATTTACGAATTCCATATTTGACGTTAAATCTTGAAAATATTAAATTCAAAGTGTAAATATTAAAATTTCAGTGCATTTTCCCTCTGTGTACGATACAGCATCTATCTACAAAACTGTGGAAAAATTGAAAATAAACTTGATCTGCCTGCAAGTATAAGAAGCATTTGTCCCATACATGTTAAACCTCTATCTCTTACCAGAGATCTGTTTGTTCATACGGACGGACAGACGCAGTATGGTCCCAAATCCCAAAAAGCTGGCCAAAAGTCGAAAAAAAATATTTGTTTTATGTAACTTTTCAATGATTGGAAGTAGCTGTAGTGGTACATCTAGTTTGTATTCTGACTGTTGATAAGGAGGAAGTCTCCCCACCTGGTTCAGGTATGAACTCCGCTCGTTAGCGTCGATCGTGCCTCATCGTTTACTGTTTGCATCGAAAATAACAGAAAGTTTAGAAGCGTATAGAATCGCGAAAAATTAACCGATTTGGATTCTGAAAAATGGATTCTACTCAGGAAGTAAGTACAACTTAAATGTATGCTCAAATTATTATTTATAATACATAAAATAGTGAATCGTTAATAAAAGTAGAGGTTTTTTCTTGGTCACATTCTGAAAAGTCGTGTTAGAAAAAGCCATAAGTCTAAACTCCCATCAGATCGCACACTCAAACAAATAAGAAATTGTTGTTTAGACAATTCTTTAAAACATATCCAAAAATTAGCTGCAGATAGCTGCATATTTAGTCTCGGTGACGATTTTTGTGCCACAATTGTCGCTATATAATATACTAGCATAAAGTCCGTCGCGCTTCGCTGCGCCTTTAACAGTATAGAACCAATATCCGAATCGAAGTCAACTCGTTGAGGGAGCTAAATATTTACCAAATTTAAAAATATTCTAAATTTGTTTCCTCTCCTCTCCTCCCACTCACCTCTGACACAACTTCACACGTTTCCCACCCACATCCCTCCCACATCCCATCCACTTCCCACCCACTTCCCCGCTCATCCCACCCCCATCCCTCCCACTCTGCACCAGATTCCCACTACCTACCACTAACCCTTACATCCTCCCACTTACCGCCCACATCCCTCCAACACCCCCCCACATCCCATCCACTTACCAACATCCTGCCCCCACCAGGAATTTTCCGACGTTGGGTCAAATTTTCCAACATCGAAAAATCACATCTCAAATTATTTCATTTACTATTCTAACAAACCAAGATTCAAGCCGATCAGGTGAAAAATATTTTTCATGCAGAATTTTCCGGCCATTTTCCCATGGTGTGGAGTTTTCCAAAATTGGGAAAACACGTGTCGAATATTTTGCGTACTATGCTTGCAAACCAAGTTTCAAGTCAATCGGATAAAAAATAAATTTTTTCAATACAGACTTTTCCGACACTTTTCCGACTTTTCCGGGTGGGATTTTCCCGGAAAATTAGAACACACTTATTGTTCAGTTTTCATAAAGATCTTTGAAAATGAGTTTGAATCTGATCGGATAATAAACAAAAAAGTTTCATGCAACAGTTTTCCGTGAATTTTCCGACTTTGGGGATAGATTTTCCAAAATTTGAAAGTCACTTTTTTTTGTTTCGTTATGTGTAATTTTGAAAATGAGTTTGGCGCTAATCGCTGGCAAATAAAGTTTCGCCCATACAACCTTGACCACCCACTTTCCACCCAGGGGGGTGAATTTTCCGGAAGATTGGTATGCAGTTGTTGTTGAATTTTCATATAGATCTTTGAAAATAAGTTTGAACTTGATCGGATGAAAAACAAAAAAGTTTCATACAACAGTTTTCCGCGAATTTTCCACATTTCCCGACAGAATTTTCCAAAATCCGTTCTTAGTACTCACTTTCAGCATAAGATAAAACTACTGTGAAAATCTCATCTTTCTATCTCTTATGGTTTAGGCTGTGCGACGGTCACCAGTCAGTCAGTCAGTCAGTCAGGTTGAACTCTTTTATAAATATAGATATACTAGCAAATAACCCGACGCGCTTCGCTGCGCCTTCAACAGTATGCTTTGCTGATGGGTTTTCCCTCCAACTCCCACCCCCATCCCTCCCATCCAGTCTACATCCAACTCCACCCAGTTCCCACTCACTTCCCACCCACTTTCCGCCACCATCCCGCCCACATCTCGCCCACATCTCACCCACTTCCCTCCCACTTCCCGCCCACATCTCACCCACTTCCCGCCCACATCTAATCCACATCCCTCCCACATCCCACCCACATCCCATCCACTTCCCACCTACAGTCCACCCACATCCCACCCACTTTACTCCCAATTTCCCCTAGTTCCCACTCATTTCCCACCCACTTTCCGCCCACATCCCGCCCACATCCCTTCCACATCCCACCCACATCCCTCCCACTTCCCGCCCACATCCCTTCAAATTCCCATCCACTTCCAATCTACATCCCAACCACCATCCCGCTCACATCCCTTCCACAACCCATCCACATCCCACACAAATCCCACCCACATCCCACCCAATTCATTCCACCTTCCCGCCCACATCCCATCCACTTCCCACCTAAATTTCACCCACATCCTACCCACTTCCCGCCCACATCCCACCCACTTCCCATCTGCAATCACCCACATCCCATCCATATCCCTCCCACATCCCACCCACATCCCCGCTTAATTTCCAACATCGGAAAATGAAAACACAAATGAATTTTCATTTTGACTTTACAAACCGAGTTTTAAGTCAATCGGATGAAAAATAGTTATTTTGCTTGTAGAATTTTCCGGGAATTTTCACGCCTGGAGACGGATTTTCCGACATTGAAAAATCACACTTCAAATTATTTCGTATTCTGTCCTTACAAACCGAGTTTCAAGCATATCGGATGAAAAATAGGTTTTTTTTATGCAGAATTTTCCGGCAATTTTCCGACCGGCAGGTGAAATTTTCCAACTTCGGAAAACCACATTTCAATTTATTTCGAATTCTGTCAGAGCAAACCGAGTTTCAAGCCAATCAGATGAAAAATTGTTTTATTTTTGCAGAAGTTTTCCGGGAATTTTCCAACCGTTGGGTCAAATTTTCCAACATCAAAAAATCACAATTCAATTTATTTCGTATTCTATCCTTACAAACCGAGTTTCAAGCCAATCGGATGAAAAATAGTTTTTTTCATGCAGAATTTTCCTGCCATTTTCCTCGTGGGCGGATTTTCCAAAATCGGGAAAACACGGGTCGAATTATTTCGCGTACTATGCTTACAAACCAAATTTCAAGTCAATCGGATGAAAAATAACATTTTTCCCATACAAACTTTTCCGACGCTTTTCCGACTTTTCCGGGTGGAATTTTCCGAAACCCCGTCTTAGTACTCACTTTCAGCATAAGATCAAACTACTGTGAAAAACTCAGCTTTCTATCTTTTATGGTTTAGGCTGTGCGATGGTCACCAGTCAGTCAGTCAGGTTGAACTCTTTTATATATATAGATACTGCTAAAATATTAAGAAAATATAAAAAAATAGTTTAAAAATCGACTTAAATATTTTCGGAACCAAACCTTACAGAAGAGGTCCGGTACGGGAGTTTAATAGGTTTAATGGTTCCGGACAGGTATTACCGCCTTTGTGAAAATACCTAAGCGTGTTGTAAATGTAAAATTGTAGAATTTCTTCTCTCAATCTACAAAATTGTCACTTAACAAACATTTGGCACAAAAATTGATAGACTCCAAAGTCCCTTTAAATAGCACTTGAAAACTTGGGAAAAAAAAATTTGAAAACAGCAACCAATATAATCTCTTTTTAGCCACATCTAGGGCCGATAGAGAATGTAGGTGCCGCTTCAGGTTTGATTTAATTGCAGTTCAACAAGCGGCGCAGTAGGCGGTTGTTCCATTTGACAGCTCAATACTCATTCTCTCGGATTGGTTTTGATTTTCTACTTGTTTTACAATTTAGAATTGCCTCTTTTTTTAATTTTGAGAACCGGGAAAGTCAATTGTAGTAACAGAAAATAAAGTAATTGGGCCTACTTAAGGGAGGTATGTGCCCAAAAGCACCACACTATTTCCTTATTTAAAGATATGCCAAACAAACAAAAATTAAAGTGTAGCAACCAACTAAGAGTAAAGATTTTTCTGAGCTTGCACTTTCGGTCCATTGAAAGTCTTTGCATTCTGCTTTGATATCCTTTTATGGGTTTTTATTGTTGGGGCCACTCTAAATCAGAGTTTCTTTCACCTACTCTCTCTCTTATTTTCACTCTGGCCTTCCCATTCCATTGTTCAATGGAACGGACTTACGTGTGAACTACTAGGCGACAACAACTTATGCCATTTCCGTATCCGGGTATGGCAAAGCACGGTTACGGCAAGAAACAGGAACACAATTGTGAGGTCATGTATGTGACAAACAATAAAGACGATAACTTAGAGAGACCAAGAACAGGAATTGAGAGAGAGAGAGACCGTAGAGTAAAAGGAAACGGAAGCAAGTTATGTGTGTGCGTGTGTGTTTGTGCTTTAAAACTAGAATTAAGTTTCTCGCGAGCCGCCTCGCAGGAAAAAATATATGTATATGTATAGAATCATGTATTTCAAAAGCAAAGTTTATTTTTGTTGAAAGAAAATATGTCTGGCCTCCCTTTTGTGTGTATTTGAGCAGGTCCTGCTTGTTGGGGAGGGACCCCGTTGGGGGACTCCAAAAAACTTTTGTTTGCCCTGACACTTAAAAAGTCGTAAAATGCACATTCAGCATAAAAACCGCAGTTGGAAATTATGGCCTCAGTGCATCTACACCCATCTTTTGGCTCTATACCACTCGCACTTTGCTTTTGTATCATATTTTCTAGTTTGAAGTTGTTCAGAGACGACGGCAACGGCGGCGGCTTTTATCTTTAATGCATGCTACGTGCACTTTTGCCCACTTTATTCTCACTTAACTTGCCGCGGCTTTCATTTCTGGATTTGGGGGTGGTGAGAGCAGTTGTAAAAGGGGACAGGGGAACGGAAATATTTGTTGTTCTCTTTGTTGATTAAATATTTATTTAATGAAAAGATGGTAAATAAAGTTTCAGTTTTTAAGATAAACGTTAGCTTGCATTCATATTCGTAGCCGCTGTGCGCGACATGAGAAGATGGCAGGTTTTAGTATTGTCACGGTCGCCAAAAAATAAAGAGACGAGAGAATCTCAATCCAAGATAATAATAAGATGAAATGAAATATGATATCTCTTAACATTTCCTTCTCACACAAAATAGCAAAAACAGCTGACCGTTTTGCTTGTGGCACAAACAAAAACTAAAGTTGCTAAACCGCAAGGAAATTGCAAACCAATTCCCATCCTGTAGCACTCTAAACTCACTTTGTATTTCTCCCCCTAAGCCCACTGTAAAAAGTAAAGTTTCTTAACTTCATTTACTTAAAAATCGCAGCTTAATTCCTTGCCAGGCTTTAAAACTTCAACCAAAAAATACTCGTAAGTACACACAATTTTTCGTGAACATCTTGTAAGTACAACCTGTTGGCTACCTCAGTTCGCTTCACCAAAAAACTTTTTAATACGTTACGAATTTATTTTTTTTTTTTTACTTGGCCATTAACTGGGATAATAAACGTAACGAAAACTTTCCCTTTGGGCGAATGTAAGCCATGATTGAAAGCTGCAGACACGCCCGTTTTTGCTAGCTCGGTGGAGTAAATGGTTTTACCTCGGGGGCTATTGGTCTCTTGTTGTTGTTGTTTTTGTTGTTGGTATTAGCAGCATATTATTGAAATTATTTACATTTTTGGAAACAGCTACGAAATTGCATAAATTGAGGGTTATTAACCCAAGCTGAACCCTGAAACGGCTGACAGGTGCTTAAACTGCAAACTTTTTAATGTGTTTGACTTGTGCAATAATAATGCATAATTATTATTATTTTTATGGGTAACCGCTAAAGTTTTGATTGCATAATTAAGTGAAATTTTAGAATGGGTAGGAAAATCAATAGATGAGTGGGAAAATAGCAGTTTCTAAGGCTTGAATATATAAGGAAGAATTTGTCTAAATAAAAGCAAAAACTGATAACGTACTTGAAAGAATTTAAATATGTTTTTTTAAAGAATCAAGTGAGAAAAGTTGTCACCAGCCCGACTATAACATAAAAGGGTTTGTCCGAAAAGTAATGGGACTGATTTTTTACCGCCGCGACTAAATTTACATGGCGTCCATTAGAAAGGTAAGGTGACCAATTTACTGTTCTGTCAATATGCAATATGCAACTATCCAAACAAATGGGATTGCACCAAACCGTATTATGTATGAATATGGTTGATGCTCATCCATTTACATGCTATAATAAAAAAAGTGCAATTTATTAAAACTCACAAATTTTCCATGATTTAAGCACACACTCCCTATTTTAGTTCGAGAAATACATATTTCGCCTTCCCTGCCTTAATGACGTGATTTCCAAATGTAAGCGAATTGTGAGTTTTTTAAATCAAGTACTTTTGGCCAATGAAAAACTAAAACAGTTATAACTACATATAATTTTTATGGCATTATTCGAGAAGTCGACTCTTCGTGAAACAGTTTATATTTAAAACTAGCAAATAACCCGACTCGCTTCGCTGCGCCTTCAACAGTATAGAACCCCGTAGAACCCAGAAATCTAACTTTGATGATGGGTTCTCCCCACAACTACCACCCCCATCCCTCCCACATCCCACCCACTCTACACCCAATTCCAACCCACCCACTTCCCGCCCACATCCCTCCCACTTCCCATCCACTTCCCACCTACATCCCACCCACATCCCCCCACTTCCCGCTTGTATCCCACCCACATCATCTCATCCCACCCACATCCCTCCCACTTCAGCCACATTCCACCACTTCACAACCACTTTCCATCCATTTTCCACCACTCAAAACAACTAACCACCTACATCCCACTCACATCCCACCCACATCCCATTCACTTACCAGTGGGCATCTCAGCCTTATTTCCAATATCGGAAAATGAAAACACTACTGAATTCTCATTTAGACCTTACAATCCGAGTTTCAAGTCAATCGGATGAAAAATAGTTATATCGCATGTTGAATTTTCCGGCCATTTTTACGCCTGGAAGCGGATTTTCCGACATTAAAAAATCACATATTTATTATTGTATTTCGTATTCTGTCCTTACAAACCGAGTTTCAAGCAATCGGATGAAAAATAGCTTATTTTGTATGCAAAATTTTCGGAATTTTCCGACCGTTGGGTCAAATGTTCCAACATCGGAAAATCACGTTTCAAACTATTTCGTATTCTATCCTTACAAATCAAGTTTCAAGCCAATCGGATGAAAAATAATTTTTATGCGGAATTTTTTCCAAAATCGGGAAAACACGTGTCGAATTGTTTCGCGTACTTTGCTAACAAACCAATTTCAAGTCAATCGGATGAAAAATAACATTTCTCCCATACAAAATTTTCCGACGCTTTTCCGACGCTTTTCAGACTTTTACGGTTGGAATTTTCCAAAACCCATTTTAGTACACATTTTCACCACTCACAGAAACTGCTGTCCAAATTTCGGCTTTCTATCTTACGTTTAGGCTGTGCAATGATTGCCAATCAGTCAGTCAGTTACTCTCTTTTTTATATTTGCAAGAGATTACATATATTCTCTATTTATTCACAAATTATCTCAAACAGAAAGTGCTTTAGAAGCTACATCTCCACACTCAAAAAAAAATTAATGCCATATGGGATCAAATCAATCCCAAGCGGTAATGGAAACAACGTAATCCCGGATATGCTTGACCCGATCAGAAAAAAGACTAAGTTTATCCGACGTTTTCAATCCTTATAAAGAATACATTTATCCTGGGGTTATCTTATAAAAGATTGAATTGAGCAAAAAATTCGAGCACAATTTAATCCCAAAGCTGGATCATCATATTGATTTGATTCCAGGAAAGATAACTCTTCTTCCTTTCCTCCTCCGCCATGCCATATACCAAAGGACATCCATATACACTTCAAAGACCACATCAGTTTTGGTTAATTTAAGACTTCTGAAAAACAACGAAATAAATATAAAAATTTTTGGGCTCCACTGGGATTTAAACACGCGACCATTCGCACTGAACACTGGAACCGAATGGCATCTGCATCGAACACCACCAACCCCATCGCTTTGTTACAATCAGCGGTGTCACGAAATCTCTTCAACCAAATTCAACCCAAAATTAATTCTCGGTGTCACAGAAATCTCTTTCGGTTGGTTTGAAAAATCTCTCTGTGTTTTGTCCCGGAGATTTATCTAAATTCACCAACCAAACAATTTCGAAATGTAAAATTAGTTTTGGAAATGTGAACAAACATTATTTTTCTAGCAACATAGTTGCATCAAACTAATTAAAAATATTGTATTTGTTTTAATATAAAAATTTTGTGTTTTAATAAAATCTCTCCTAATGCTGCGTTTAAAACCTGCCAGCAAAGCGCCCTCAATTTATGGGCGCCATCTGTGTGCCAACTTTAACAACAAAGAGCTTAGAGTTGTCAAGATATATTTTATGATTGGCGCAAAATTTTTTAAATTTTGCATCTTATTTTGGAGATTATGACTTAAATTTGGCTCATAATTTAAAAATTCATCAT
>JAEIFU010002526.1:0-42459 GCA_018904235.1 Lordiphosa stackelbergi
AGAGTATATTAAGTTTGCAGGGAGAAGGAATCATTTCCGACCCTATAAAGTATATATGGGTGATTCCATGAAAAATCGCCCACTGGGATTTTGAATGGATCGAATTAATTTTTTTCGTATTCCTTGTTGTAAAATAGTATATACGTATTTTCAGCATTTTGCCGAAATTCACGTAATTCGCGGGAAAAAGCGATTTGAAAATTTACATATTTAAAATATTTAATTAATTTCAATTGCTTGCTATCCAAAGCCATTGGTGATAATAATATTTTAAAAATCTGTAAATTAACATCTGAACCCAAACTTTCAAATTATTCACACTTAAAAATTTTAACAATTTTTTTTGGTTTCCAAATCGCGAAAATAAGTAAACAAAAATTAATTGCCGCGAAAGGGACGTTTTTTTTTTCTTCATTTTTTTTCTCAAAATTTGGTCTTGTATCCAGGAATTTACTGCATTAAGCTGTAAATGGGCAATCCAATAGTTCCAGAGTTATGGCCTTTTTTCATTTATTTAAATTCACTTTTCAGTAACGATATCAGATTTAGTATGTTTTAATTTTAAGAGGGCAATATTTTGTGGTTGAATATAGTTAAGATTTTGTACCCATTGTAAGTTTAGCAGTTGGAAAACCGCGATTTTAAAAATTCAGCCGTATTATAGTGACTTGTGTGAATTTAAATAAATGAAAAAAGGCCATAACTCTGGAACTATTGGATTGCCCATTTACAGCTTAATGCAGTAAATTCCTGGATACAAGACCAAATTTTGAGAAAAAAATGAAGAAAAAAAAACGTCCCTTTCGCGGCAATTAATTTTTGTTTACTTATTTTCGCGATTTGGAAACCAAAAAAAATTGTTAAAATTTTTAAGTGTGAATAATTTGAAAGTTTGGGTTCAGATGTTAATTTACAGATTTTTAAAATATTATTATCACCAATGGCTTTGGATAGCAAGCAATTGAAATTAATTAAATATTTTAAATATGTAAATTTTCAAATCGCTTTTTCCCGCGAATTACGTGAATTTCGGCAAAATGCTGAAAATACGTATATACTATTTTACAACAAGGAATACGAAAAAATTAATTCGATCCATTCAAAATCCCAGTGGGCGATTTTTCATGGAATCACCCATATATTATTTCTTGATCAGCTGCAATTGTTTAAAATAATGGATCGAAAGATGTTCTTTATTTCTTCATCCATTTGGTTGAATTTTTGAATATTTTCAACTTGGCAACAAGTGCCCATTGCTGGTTTAAAGCGAAATTTTCTCAGATGCTTCAAATGCTGAACTATTGCAAATCCAGCCTTAAATTTGATTTCTGCTTCTTTTTCCCTTTTTTCCCTATGTGTGTGTGTGGGCATTGGCATCAATCATAACTATAATATGGCAAATTATGGATTATTACAAATGTGTTTGTGTGTGGTTTTTGACAAGTGAGCAAATCAATTACATTTTGTGGCCACAAAATGACATTTTGCCTAGGTGTCATTTTTCATAGCCTACTTTTTGGGGTTGAAACAATTTATATATATTTTTTTAAAGCAATTTTAAGCTCGTCAACTTGAAGCCGGATGAAGGGGAAATGGAAGAAGAAATGCCTAAATCTGTCACAATTAAAACCCTCCACAACACTCGTGGCTCACGCCAAGCAGCTCACGTAAAAACAAAGTCAAATTGCTGCCCCAGATGTTGTGTGTGTGGGAGTCGGGGGGGTGAGGGGGTGGGCGCGCGTTCTCATTGTCAACAATATTGAAGGAGCAGCCTGAAGTCGGTTGGCGGCCATTAAAGCCATGTTAATCGATTTTCTGTTGCTTTACATGTCCCACCACCTCACTTTCCTTCTGGTCTAAGACTGAGCTGTTGCTGACACAAGCACATGCCACGGCTTCAAAACCCACCCCCACGCCCACTGGGTACGCGGCAATGTTGCAAAGTATAAAATAATCAGCATGGCCCCAAGTGTTTCAGGTGACGCAACTTGGTGGGGCAATTGTTAATCGTTGGGCAACAACTCAAATTCAAATGTAAATTTAAATCAAATGAGCAAACGAGATTTTAGAAATTTATTAGGTGCCGCACCCCCCAAAGGACAATTTCTTTGGGAAAGGCGATTTCGAAACTCTGTATACTAAATACAGCAGCAAAGCTTTTCGATAAGGTCATTAATAGACAGCGGATTTTATGCAACTTTTTAAATAAAGGCAGATTGAGGTGAAAATTTGGATTTATACTAATTAAATAACCCACTTTCCATTGAAAACTGCATATTCAATATATTTGCATATGCAAAATATGTAAAAAATATGCAAAATATGCAAAAATATGCAAAATATGCAAAAATATGCAAAATATGTAAAATGTATAAAAATTAAATATTATTATAAATATTAGAAACATGGCCAATATAGACGCTTAAATAGAAATTGAAGACCGAACGATCAAAAAATCGCGAAAGTTGAACATTTTTCTTATAAGCATTTAATGGTCGAACACCGCAAAATTCGGCAAAATTTCATATGAGTATTTAAAAAACCGCAGGCGTTGGCAAATGAAAGGTATAGTGAGCGTTCTAATATATTGGAAAATTTTTACATTTTTCATAAGAGCTTAGATTATTATGAACATTTAATAGACGGCAATAGTAAACGAGTAAATACTGTAAAGAAACAAATGGTCAAAAAAATCGCGAAATATCAAAAATTCACATTTGAGTTTCATAAGTATCATAAAGACGCGTAAACCGGCAAGTGAAAAAGAGGAGTAGATCAAGTGGCCAAGAAAATCCACGGACCGAAGATAATAGCAATTGAAGACGCGTGTATAAGAGGTGTAGACTAAAAACCGCGAAATTTGTCAAATTTTCATTTGAGTACTTATGAAAGCGCAGGCGTTAATAAATAAGAGGCGTAGATTGAATAATCCTTCATATGATCAAAGATAATTTTTAAGACTTAATATTCGGCAATAGTAAACGAGTATATATAGGAAGTGTAAGCCGTATAGTCAAAAATTATTATTTGAGTTTGTTTTTTTGAAAAATTTGCAATATTTTATGATTTTTGGGATTCATTAAGATTTGATGGCGATTGTAGACGCGTAAATGGTTGGATCCAACGGTCCGAAAGTCGCGAAATTTCTAAAACTTTTTGTATAATGTGATCAATATCGGTCCAAAAAATCCGGGTATATACAAAATAAGAGACTATATTCTTTCGCATTGGTCCTCCATGGTGTATATCTCCGTTCAATAGTATCATAATCATGACTATGTTATTATAATTTGTGGTATTGAAAAGCAGTTTCTTGAGTAATTAGCGGTCTTATTACCATGGAGAACCCTTAGCTTCAAATGGCTCTTATGCATCGATCCTAGCATTTTTCACTCTATAGGGAGTACAATTTGTTTGGAATTGTTACTATTTTAGATCCTCTTTGTTATTTTTCCGCTATTTAATGATTTGTCGGTAACGGAAAGTGGTTTAAAACGATTCCTATAATCTTGACTATATTCTTTAGTATTGGTCTTCCATGGTAATTATCGCGGTTCAGTATTGTCAAATTCATGGCAATGTTACTATGTGTGGCCATTTGTGGACTTGAAGAGCAGTTTCTTAAGTAATTAGCGGTCTTGTTACCATGGAGATCCGTATTATTTCGCGATTATAAAAGTCGACAGTCTTAAATAGGTTAAAATAACTCACGAAAATAACTTCCGAACCCTGAGCAACGCATGCCGGTTACTTCATATGGAAAAATGTATTTAAAAACAGTTTTATGGCAAATCTTTTAGCCGTTTTTAAATCAAAAGTATTTTTTATCACTCATCTCCTGTTGTGGACCTTTTAGTAACCCTGGCCTACCAGGATAATATGTGATCTAAAACATGGAGTTTCATATAATATAGGTTTTTGCATATTTGGCATATTTTGCATATTTTATGCAAAATAGTTTTAAGCGGACTTACATCATTTTTCAATAAAAATAAGATGTGTGCAATCAGAAATTAAATCCGACAAGCGGTTCAAAATATGCAAATATGCAAAATCCGCTGTCTAGTCATTAAATCCCGGTTGGCAGCCGCGATCTATAATGCGGGAGGACTTTCGCCGAAACAGTACAGCTTCTAACCAGGCAGGTCCACAGTTGGACCAATCCAGAGTGGTCAGAAAGCCCAATTATTTATTTATATTTTGGACTCAAATTTGGCACAGAAGTTGTTTAGACCTCATTCTAATTTCGAAAAAATGTTGCTTGGACGGCTTGGACCCACTCCTACCTTCCCTACTAGCCCACATGTACTATGTATTTAGTTTTCACTTTTTGATGTGTAACACCTTTAATTTCGGTACGGAAGATTTTAGTCGGAGTAAAATTTGATTTCAGAGTCACGTGTCGATGTGAAAGAAGAATGAAAAGAGGTGGAAAGAGCGGTTAAGTGACTTAACAGTGACTTTATAGAGAGAATTTATAGAGAAGATATAGACAAGTTACAGAGAAGTTATAGAGAAGTTACAGAGAAGTTACAGAGAAGTTATAGAGAAGTTAAAGAGAAGTTACAAGAGAAGTTACAGAGAAGTTACAGAGAAGTTATAGAGAAGTTACAGAGAAGTTACAGAGAAGTTACAGAGATTACAGAGAAGTTACAGAGAAGTTACAGAGAAGTTAAGAAGTTACAGAGAAGTTATAGAGAAGTTACAGAGAAGTTACAGAGAAGTTACAGAGAAGAGTACAGAGAAGTTACAGAGAAGTTAAGAGAAGTTACAGAGAAGTTACAAGAAGTTACAAGAAGTTACAAGAATACAATGATAAGTCAAGTACATAACAGAGTTACAGAGAAGTTAGAGAAGTTACAGAGAAGTCAGAGAAGTTACAGAGAAGTTACAGAGAGTAGAAGTTATAGAGAAGTTACAGAGAAGTTACGAAAGTTACAGAGAAGTTACAGAGAAGTTACAGAGAAGTTACAGAGAAGTTACAGAGAAGTTAGAGAAAAGTTACAGAGAAGTTACAGAGAAGTTACAGAGAAGTTACAGAGAAGTTACAGAGAAGTTACAGAGAGTTTACAGAGAAGTTACAGAATAGTTACAGAAGTTGCAGAGAAGTTATGAGAAGTTACAGAGAAGTTACAGAGAAGTTACAGAGAAGTTACAGAGAAGTTACAGAGAAGTTATAGAGAAGTTACAGAGAAGTTACAGAGAAGTTACAGAGAAGTTACAGAGAAGTTACAGAGAAGTTACAGAGAAGTTACAGAGAAGTTACAGAGAAGTTACAGAGAAGTTACAGAGAAGTTACAGAGAAGTTACAGAGAAGTTATAGAGAAGTTACAGAGAAGTTACAGAGAAGTTACAGAGAAGTTACAGAGAAGTTACAATTATAGAGAAGTACAGAGAAGTTACAGAGAAGTTACAGAGAAGTTACAGAGAAGTTACAGAGAAGTACAGAGAAGTACAGAGAAGTTAGAGAAGTTACAGAGAAGTTACGAGAGTTACAGAAGTAAAGAAGTTACAGAGAAGTTACAGAGAAGTTACAGAGAAGTACAGAGAAGTTCAGAGAAGTTACAGAGAAGTTACAGAGAAGTTACAGAGAAGTTACAGAGAAGTTACAGAGAAGTTACAGAGAAGTTACAGAGAAGTTACAGAGAAGTTACAGAGAAGTTACAGAGAAGTTACAGAGAAGTTACAGAGAAGTTACAGAGAAGCTTACAGAGAAGTTACAGAGAAGTTATAGAGAAGTTACAGAGAAGTTACAGAGAAGTTACAGAGAAGTTACAGAGAAGTTACAGAGAAGTTACAGAGAAGTTACAGAGAAGTTACAGAGAAGTTACAGAGAAGTTACAGAGAAGTTACAGAGAAGTTACAGAGAAGTTACGAGAAGTACTTAAAAATTATTAAGCTAAAAGTAAATAAATAAGAGTTACAGAGAAGTTACAGAGAAGTTACAGAGAAGTTACAGAGAAGTTATAGAGAAGTTACAGAGAAGTTACAGAGAAGTTACAGAGAAGTTACAGAGAAGTTATAGAGAAGTTACAGAGAAGTTACAGAGAAGTTACAGAGAAGTTACAGAGAAGTTACAGAGAAGTTACAGAAGTTACAGAGAAGTTACAGAGAAGTTACAGAGAAGTTACAGAGAAGTTACAGAGAAGTTACAGAGAAGTTATAGAGAAGTTACAGAGAAGTTACAGAGAAGTTACAGAGAAGTTACAGAGAAGTTACAGAGAAGTTACAGAGAAGTTACAGAGAAGTTACAGAGAAGTTACAGAGAAGTTACAGAGAAGTTATAGAGAAGTTACAGAGAAGTTACAGAGAAGTTACAGAGAAGTTACAGAGAAGTTACAGAGAAGTTACAGAGAAGTTACAGAGAAGTTACAGAGAAGTTACAGAGAAGTTACAGAAAAGTTACAGAGAAGTTACAGAGAAGTTACAGAGAAGTTACAGAGAAGTTGCAGAGAAGTTACAGAGAAGTTACAGAGAAGTTATAGAGAAGTTACAGAGAAGTTACAGAGAAGTTACAGAGAAGTTACAGAGAAGTTACAGAGAAGTTACAGAGAAGTTACAGAGAAGTTACAGAGAAGTTACAGAGAAGTTACAGAGAAGTTACAGAGAAGTTACAGAGAAGTTACAGAGAAGTACAGAGAAGTTACAGAGAAGTTACAGAGAAGTTACAGAGAAGTTACAGAGAAGTTACAGAGAAGTTACAGAGAAGTTACAGAGAAGTTACAGAGAAGTTACAGAGAAGTTACAGAGAAGTTACAGAGCAGTTACAGAGAAGTTACAGAGAAGTTACAGAGAAGTTACAGAGAAGTTACAGAGAAGTTACAGAGAAGTTACAGAGAAGTTACAGAGAAGTTACAGAGAAGTTACAGAGAAGTTACAGAGAAGTTACAGAGAAGTTACAGAGAAGTTACAGAGAAGTTACAGAGAAGTTATAGAGAAGTTACAGAGAAGTTACAGAGAAGTTACAGAGAAGTTACAGAGAAGTTACAGAGAAGTTACAGAGAAGTTACAGAGAAGTTACAGAGAAGTTACAGAGAAGTTACAGAGAAGTTATAGAGAAGTTATAGAGAAGTTACAGAGAAGTTACAGAGAAGTTACAGAGAAGTTACAGAGAAGTTACAGAGAAGTTACAGAGAAGTTACAGAGAAGTTACAGAGAAGTTACAGAGAAGTTACAGAGAAGTTACAGAGAAGTTACAGAGAAGTTACAGAGAAGTTACAGAGAAGTTACAGAGAAGTTACAGAGAAGTTACAGAGAAGTTACAGAGAAGTTACAGAGAAGTTACAGAGAAGTTACAGAGAAGTTACAGAGAAGTTACAGAGAAGTTACAGAGAAGTTACAGAGAAGATACAGAGAAGTTACAGAGAAGTTACAGAGATGTTAAGAGAAGATACAGAGAAGATACAGAGAGGTTACAGAGAAGTTACAGAGAAGCTACAGAGAAGCTACAGAGAAGTTACAAGAGTTACAGAGAAGTTTAGAGAAGTTACAGAGAAGTTACAGAGAAGTTACAGAGTTGTTACGAGAGTTAAGAAGAAGTTACAGAGAAGTTACAGAGAAGTTACAGAGAAGTTACAGAGAAGTTACAGAGAAGTTACAGAGAAGTTAATAAGAGAAGTTACAGAGAAGTTACAGAGAAGTACGAAATTAAGAGAAGTTACAGAGAAGTTACAGAGAAGTTAGAAAGAAGTTTGCTAAATTGTATTATTGTTTTCTATTTATTTTTTTTTTGCTAATCAAAAATTTGTAACCAAGTATATTTTGAAAAACTATAAATTGAAATATGGAAACATAAATAACCTACCTACTTCTACTACTAGATATTTTCTAACTATCCGACCGGTTGCATCGCTCTGTAACAAGGAGGTGTAAGTTGACTGATTTCCATAAGAGCCCCACACACAGCACTTACGACTAAGCTGGTTTTCTCGTTCTTCTTGTATGTGTTTGTTGTTGCTTGACAAATGATTTAATTCCTATGTATTGGTGACAATCATTCAGTTCAGTATTGAATAATACATTTTAAAATTGATCAACTAAGCAAACATACCCGACGCAAACAAAAAATAAACCAACATGTTTTAGCCCCCCTTCGACAATTCCACATTTGCACTCGTTTTCCGCTTAGTTTGGAGTTGAATATTTTTGCTAAAACGGACATTTACATAGAAGGGCGGCGGCTCCCTATATTATTCATTAGTTGGCATCGATTTTGTGTGACATGACAACATTTGTTAGGCGAATGAAAACAAGTCTACAATTTAGAGAATGGATGACAAATCATCAATTTATTAATACCCTGCAGCAAAGGCTTAGCTAAATACAAAAACAAAATGGGCAACTTCAAATGTGAATCTTAGTTGTTTGGGTAGATTTTTATTGGAAATATTTGGCCTTTTTTTTTTTTGGTACTTGCTTTAAAAGTCTCAAGTACTTACCACTCTGGCTGTGTGGGCGTTGCCATCTGATATATTTATGCAGACATGATTTAACAACAACAAACCAGAGAACAGCGAAACAACCACGGACAATGAAAATTACACATGCAGAGCAAAACAAAAACTTTTGCCTGCTAATGACAGCAAAATTTTTGGCGAGTTACCCGGGCAAAGAATATTGAATTAGAAAAATCTTTTAATGGGAATTAAGCGTAAAAGTTCAAAGTTGATTTAAAATGTGGGATAATGCGAGATGTTTTGTGTTGAACATTCAAAAGATGATTTGTGTTGGTTTTTTTTTTAATTATAAACAGCTAAGATACTTCGAAGCAATTGCTTGGGAAGAGTACAATGCTTTTGAATTTTCATTAGAACAATTGTGATGAAGAGTTAACATTTAAAATTTCTAATACAAAATTTAAGAAGTAATTTTCGCTGTAGAGGAAGAAAGGTCTTCTGCTAGTTATGAAGCCTTGAAAGTAATTAGCTGGGCCATTTATAACCGAATATTGCCACATCCGGCTCGAAGGACCAATGTTTTAGAAGGAATCGAAGAACATATAGATAATAGAGAAATAATAAATGTCTTTCGCTAGTTTTGATTAGTTATGGCTTGATGGATAATTTATTAAACAAATTTAATTTAATAACGCTTCTTTAGGCTATTAATTGCACACATCCGACTCGAAGGACCCATCTCTACCAATTTCAACATTGTTTTTTTTTTTTTGGCTCCAAGTATATACAGTGTTGTAAAGCTCTTCATTTCTGTCAAATTGTTTAAAATTTTTAACACCTTTCTCAAATGTTTCACATAAACTTTAAAAACTAAGTCTTTTAGTGGCTGTGTGTGTGTAAGTGTGTTACTCTCTACACACGTACGCACATTTCACCAACTGCACTAAATTATGGTAACTCTCTCTCTCTCTCTCTCCCTATGGCCATGTTTAAAGTGTTTTAGTATTACTGTTGGCGTTGCTAAGCCAAAAACTAACTTACACCTAACTGAATGACAAAGTTTTGCGACTCACGAGCACACGTTTGGGTTGGTTGTTGAGGGGAGGGAGTGAGTGGTGCAAGGCGGCAATTTAAGGTAAACATTTCTTTCTATGCATATGCGAACAGCTTGATGTTAGTGTCTCTCTGTGTGTGTGTGTGTGTAGGTGTAACTGTTACCACATGAACGCCAAAAGGCACGCGCTTTACTTACATTTACATACATACTTACAAAAGGAACACTCTCCACTGAATGCAGTTAGAGATGTCAGCGTGAAAGTTGTAAATTTTCAAGCATCATATTAGTTAAAAAAGCCATAAAAATCCAACTTGAATTTCTTTTTCATTCTTTTTGACGAGAATGGACTTAGAAAGTCGGTTCTAACCGAATTCGGGTATACTCATGGGAAGAAATGTCTAAAAACTCGGCTGTTTGTTATCCGATATTGATGAAAATTTCTGTGATTGTAGATAAGTGATTCAGTATACCTTTTTTATACCCTGCACCCATTGAAATGGGTAAAAGGGGTTCATGATGTTGTGCAAATGTATGTAACAGGGAAAAGAAAACATTTCCGACCCTATAAAGTATATATTCTTGATCAGCATCTAGCCATGTCCGTCCGTCCGTCCGTCCGTTCGTCTGTCCGTCTGTCTGTATGAACGCGTCGATCTCAGAGGCTATAAAGAATAAGTTGCGCATTATGGTCCTTCGAGCCGGATCATAATGTGCAACTTGTTCCTTTAAATCAAAGAGCCGCTCGTACAGCTCAGTGACTCAGCAGAAGTATTCGTGCAATTGCTGAATCCCTAACTAATAACACAATCGCTTACTGTAGTTTTTAAAAAATTTTGCGTCAGTCCAAGCAGATTTTTACCATGGAACAATACACGCCACGCGAGCGCTCTGAAATAGTTGAAATTTACATTCAACAGAACAAGTCAATTGTGAAAACTCAACGTGCTTTTAAAAAATAAAAAAATGTGACCGAAATGTGTGAAATGGGACCGTAAATAAGCAAAATTGCCGTATTTACGCCACTGAAAATCCTCAGGAGATTCAAGAAGTGCCTCTTCATGACGAAAAAGTCACACTTTGGTGCTTTCTTTTTTCGTTTTCTTCCAAAATGAAAATGGCCATGCTGTTACCATCAACCAGGAGCGTTATCGCGACATGATGACCAATTTTGTGATGCCAATTATTCGTCTAAAGCGTATGAGGCAGTTCTGGTTTCAACAAGACGGCGCTCCACCACACACAAGTCGCATAACAATCGATTTTCTGAAGAAATTGTTTCCGGGCCGTTTGATGTCGAAAAGTGGTGATTTGGACTGGCCAACGCGTTCGCCCGATTTGACGCCGCCTGACTTCTTCTTGTGGGGATATTTGAAGTCAAAGGTTTACGTTAACAAGCCAAGGACCGTAGAAGAGCTCAAGGACAACATTCGTGAAGAAATAGCCGCTATTCCGGCCGAAATGTTGGCGAAATCGATGGAAAATGCTGCAAAAAGGGCACAATACGCCATCAACGTCAGAGGCGGCCATTTGAGAGATATCATATTCAAAAATTGATGTAAACAAATCTACTTGGAACAAATTAAATGATTAAGATTGCCAACCGCCAAATTTTTATTTTTTTCTTTGATTTTAAAAAAAAATTATAAAAAAAAAAAAAAAAAAGGGGTGGGGGGGGGTTTATTTTTTTTTTTTTTTTAAAAAAATACCCTCGTACTTAAAATTATAAAAGATGTCCAAAAAATCCAAGTTTTCACAACTTTTTTCCAGTTTTCCAACTGTTTCCTGAAACCCGTTACCAATTTGTACAAGTAATATAGGTAAAAGTTGTTGCTTAGACCAAAATAAACAATTCGTTAGTACGAACAAACTTCATTAAAGTACTCTTTCATAAAGTTAAAAGCCCAAAAGCACGAAAAACTGTCATAAAAATTCGAAAAAAACGAATATTATCGGTAAAAAAGTAAATAAATTAAATTTCTTTGGTTACATTTTTTAAGTTATATTTTTTCGCCATTTTATTGATTTAATACAAAACAGTAGAAATTTTTGATTGTGTCAGTCAATATCTACCAAAAACTAATTTTTAGAGTTTTGGTTTAAATTATACATACTTTAGGGCTCTTAACTATATGAAGGACCTATCGAATGAAGTTGGTATGTTCCAACCGCTTGTTTATTTCAGTTTAAGCTAAAAAGTAGCTTCCTCCATTGTTTAGTCATATTCGTTATAGTTTTCAAGAAAAAGTTGAAAAACAGTACTAAACGAGGGGAAAACATGATGATTATAAGACATTTTTGCAATTTTGAGTTTAAAGATGTGACTATTTTGACTTGTTACTCAGAAATGTTTTGTAAACCAAGACAAGAGCAACAACTTCCTTTAAGACGTCAAATCGAAATTCCAAACAGTTTATGAGATATGGAGTTACAAGTCCCAATCATATGCTTAAAACTTAAAAGTGCTATAAAAAGAAATCGGCAGCTAACCAGACCAAACCCAGCGAAGGTTTTTGTACTACCATCATACCCTTTCAGAATTTTTAGGTCTCGACCGTATCAACTTTTTAGTGTTGCACAGCGTAATTGTTCTTGTCCTTATTAAATATATGGGGTACATTTGTTTCTTATATACTCAGTTGTTAGATTGTATTACATCTCTTTCTTGATCGTCTTACTTGCCTATTAAAGATGTAGGCATGGGAAAGGGACTGTTCTCCTCTACCTAGTTTGACCTTTTCAAGTGTATCATGGGGTCATATTTGTAACGTCTCCTCGGCATGAATGCGAGGGTCACATGCTTAATTATAAACAAATCTTCTTTCATAATAGTATGAAGTTTGCTACTTTACTAAGGTGAATTCAATTAAATATGTATTTGTTTATGGTCACGGAAAGTGACTTATTTGTCAGATACAAAGAGGAAAAGGCAGGATAAAATTGTGGATAACTTTGTAACTTCAATTTTTCTAGGAGAGCTGTGCAGATATGGGCATTTCCGCGGGTCGCGAACGTACGTTCGTACGCTTTTGATGTACTTTTTTTGACTTTTTTTGACAGAAAACAAAAATTAGCCCCACTTTTTTTTGCGATTTGATAGCATTTTGTTAGCTCTGTGCTTAGTGCAAAAGACGGGGCTTATCCAGTTTTAGATTTCATAACGATAGCAATAAACATGAGGTCGCGAACGTACGCGAAATAGAATCGACTTTGGCTTAATTTAGTGAAATGCAAAAATCTGCGAAATGGAACGGAATTTCAAATAAAGACACTACCATTGAAAAAAAAAGTTTTTCTCACTAGAACTACTTCTTGGACTTAGCACTCCTATGGCAGCTATATGCTATAGTCATCCGATTTAAATCAAACTTAACAGAATTGTGTGGTAGTATCCAATATTGATCTGTACAAAGTTTGGGAGCGATAGCATTGAAAACAAAAAAAGTATTTCTCACTAAGACTTTTTTCAGACCTATCTTTTCTATGGCAGCTATACTATATATTTAGTTGTCCGATTTTGATAAATCTCGGTGAAACTATGTGAAATCATTGAAAACTTATAAATACGAGGGTTGGGGGCGATAGCATTGAAAACAAAAAAGTTTTTCTCACTAAAACTAGTTTTTCGACCGATCGTTCCTATGGCAGCTATATGTTATAGTCATCCTATCCAGCCGATTCCGACAAATGTGCAGCGTATTTGTACCAAAAGACTTTGTGCAAAGTTTGGTTGAGATAGCCGTAAAACTGACGCAGGAGATAGCATGGAAACAAGCGGACAGACGGTCATGGCTATATCAACTCAGCTCGTCACGCTGATCAAGAATATGTATACTTTATGTGGTCGGAGATGCTTCCTTCTGTGCGTTACAAACATCTGGACAATTTCAATATACCCTCTCCAAGGGTATAAAAAGCTAAGAATGCAACAATAATTATTATAATATATTTAATATTATTATCAGGGCTGCAAACCGGTTCGGAGTCGAACCGCTCTGGAGTCGGAGACTCCGGGATTTTTGGGAAGTCCGAACCGAACCCGAACCGGAGCAGGTTAATTTTTATCCGCTCGAACCTGAACCAGAACAAGAAATAGTCAAAAATGGGTTCGGTTCAAAAATTATAAAAAATTTTCTAGACGCTTTGTATAATTGTTAACTTTGCAATTTTCCAATATATCTGAATGCACACTAAGAAAAAGTGTGGCATTAATTTAAAGAACTCCCTTTTTTTGATTTACCCAGATTTTTAGAAAAATTGTCTAAGAAACAGAAAGTTTTATAGAACTTCGAAAAATATGCCATAAAAAAAGTTTAAGAAAAAACTTGTCAAAAAATAAAAATATGAGAGATTTGTCTGATAGCACAGGATTGTTTTTGGTCGCTGAATTGAAATCAATTGTCCGTTTTCACCCAGCACGTCAGGGTTACTATATATTTGCTAAACGTGTGTTACGAGGTTTGTTTTATTGTGAATCGTGTAACCACATTAGTAAGCTTTTCAACGTAATTTGTTTTCATGTTAGCTGAATTGAATGACGTTCCAGAAAACCAAACACAAAGTTTTTATTTTGCTTTTTTTTTTTGTTTCACACCTATTTTATCAATAAACCTTCCATAGGGTTTGAAAACTGTAAATATTTATTTTATTTGTATGGTATTAATTTTGTGACAGCCACCAGAGCTTAGAGCGCGTGATTGCTGATTCTAGTTTGTCTCTGTTCGATAATTTCTGGTCGAATCGCAACTCATTTGCCATTATTACTATATTTAAATCAATAGATTTAGTTGTCGCTCGTCTATATCTATGGTACAGTATTGGTATACCTTCATTGTTTTGGACTATCCCAAGTTTATCGAGGTATATAAACGCTTCAGGGGGAACATAACCATTTTGTATAGCAATTTTAATATATGTTTCGTCTGTATAAAAAGGAGCCAGTATAAGATTATTATTTTCATTTGTCAGGCAGTTTGCTATATGATTCCGTATTAAACTAATTATAAAGTTGTCTATTCTAATAAGTTTGGCAGCGTTATAAATTTGGCTATTTGTATAATATTTTGTATATTCGCTATTTGGTGTCCTATGCATGGAGGTACATAATCTAATGCACTTTCTTTCGAAGATTCTAAGTCGTTCCATATAAGAAGGGGATATGTTGTACCATATCGGGCATGCGTAGGTCAGAACGGGACGTATTAAGGCTTGGTACATGATAGTTTTTACTCTACCATTTAAGTGCTTTGCGTGGACGAGATTTTTATACAAGAAACATGCTATTTTTGCTTTACCTATTTCATTATTTATGTGCTCATCGAAATACAGAAATTTATCTAGGTAAACGCCTAAATATTTAACTGTATTTTTAACCCCTATATCCGTGTTGTTGCTATGGTCAGTAATTATATATTCCTTCCAATTTTTCCTTATATTGCTGTTGCATTTTTTAACCGGTGGTCTAAATAATATTGATTCACATTTATTTGTGTTTATTTTTAGGTGCCAGTCTTTTGTATACTGCGAAACTCTGTTGAACATATCTTGTACATTGTGGTTTATTTCTTTAATTGTTTTGCCACTGTGATATATAACTAAGTCATCAGCGAATGCGATAATTTTATCCATTGTGTTTAATAGCGCATTTATGTATATGTTAAAAAGTGTTGGCGAATTCACGGTGCCTTGCTGAAGCCCGTTAGACATTTCGAATGTTCCTGAGCTTGTTTTACCGGCGTTTTGTACAATAAAGTTTTTATTTATGATCATATTGTGTATGAGTATTAACATGTGTTGTGAAAACTTATACTGGATAAGTTTACACATAAGTCCTTTGATCCATACTCCATCAAATGCTTTTTCTAAGTCTATAAGGCAAGCTCCCACACATTTTTTTTGATTCCAGCTCCAATGAACATCTGACACCAGGCAATTTATGGCGTGTATTGTGGAATGTTTATGTTTAAACCCAAATTGATTTTCATTGATTATATTCGTATTTGCGGTGTGCTTATTAATATTGATGTTTACGCATATCTCGAAGACTTTACTTATATTTGGGAGTAAGCTGATGGGACGTAGATTGTTTATGTTATAAGGGTCATTACCTTTTTTGGGCAACAGAACCATTTTAGCTGTTTTCCACTTGTTAGGGGTTTTTATTTTGCTCATAAGATACAAATTGTTAGATTTTAATATGGAATGAGGATAGTTTTTTACAAAATCCATCCCAAGATTTTTGATATCAGTTTAACGACCAAATAAACATATGGAAAGTTTGCTATATTCTCTTTTGCAAAAGCTTGTAAACTTTTCTAGTCACTTTTTTAAAAATTTGTTGAAAATTTTCCCTTTGGTTTTAAAGTAAAATATCCCTTTGAAGTAACTATTACTGAGCTCAAATATTTTATTCCGAATATCAAGACTCTGAACTTCCAAATATGTATGAAATGTTAAAGGTTTTTTCAATTAACATACATTTTTTTGAGTCAGCGAAAACAAAACAAGCCTGAACCACGGTTCGAACCTAAACCTAGGTTCATCGAGCTTATGAACCCGCTCCGTGAATTCAAACAGAAAAATTTCAATTGTTCGAACCCCGGAGTGAACCCCTCCCGAGCAGGTAGAGTAAAAAGGGTATACTAAAGTCGTGCAAATGTATGTAACAGGCAGAAGGAATCATTTCCGACCATATAAAGAATATATATTCTTGATCAGCATCAACAGCCGAGTCGATATAGACTTGTCCGTCTGTCCGTCCGTCCGTCCGTCTGTATGAACACCTAGATCTCAGAGATGGTAAGAGATAGAAGTTTGACATGTATGGGACAAATGCTTCTTTTATCTGCACGCAGATCAAGTTTGTTTCAAATTTTGGCCACGCCCCCTCCCACCCCCGCAATTTGAAAAAAACGGTATATCTCCTACAGTTTTGAAGATAGACGATTCGTACCTTCTAAAGATAGTTAGTTATTAATGAAATGAATCGATTTGCCAAAGAAATGATAAAGATCGAATGAACGGTTCTCAAGTTATGAGCAAAAAAGTGAACCAAGCCCCCCGCCACTCCCCTCCCACGCTAAAAAATGTTGCATACTTTTCGGATGCTCACCCTAAGGAACGCAGGAACACTGTTAAACGTTTTTTCATGAGTAACGGGTATATCGAAGTCGGTTAGAGCCGACTTTAACTTACGCTCTCGTTATACCCTTGCATAGGGTATTATAATTTTGACCAAAAGTGTGCAACGTATAGAATAATTAATTTCCGATCCTTTAAACTATATATATTCTTGATCAGGGCGACGAGCTCATTAAGCGGAGTCGATTGAGCTTTGTCCGTCCGTCTGTTTGTCTGTTTCTATGCGAACTAGTCCCTCAGTTTTGAAGCTATGCAGCTGAAACTTTGCACAGAGTCTCCTTTATACTGCGCGCGGTAATATGTCGGAACCGACCGGATCGGATGACTACTTCTTGTAGCTACCATAGAAATTATCGCTCGAAAAATTGATTTTAGTGAGAAAACTTTTTGTTTCGGTCATGGTTAATATGGGCATTTCCAAAAAGTCACAAGCCACCCGGCCAAAAAAATAAAGTGGTTAAAAACAATTTTCATAGGGAAACAATCAAATTAAAATAATGTAAGCTAATCTCACATTTACTGATGACCCAATTGGAAATATTCGGTTTCACGGCCGTGCTAGCGCGATTTTTTCTCATTTTGACATAAAATTTGCTTAATATTTTGGAAAAAAGTGACTATAGATTAAATGTACTTTCGCTATCTAAAATCTTTCTGATGGTACAAAGGGCTATACTAGAATGAATAAGAAACCATAAGAAACTATGCCAATGCAATAAACTGGAAGTTTTTGCTTTGCATAATAGCAGAAACCACATAAATATAATGATGGAAAAAATGTCGCGTTCGACATGTCACGTATCGACAAAGATAACAATTTTTTACCAAAAATATACTCAAGATTTTTAAATCAAATAATATACATTTCAAAGAACTATTCATTCATAAGATATTAAGATTTTTAGGTTTAGTTATTGTGTTAGGTTTCGCTAAGTTTTGTCTTTATATAGCCACTCGCGAAAACCACTTCTGTTTTTGTCACGTTCGAATAGCTTCCAATTTTGTCATTATTTTGGAAACCGAATTTCACTTGATATACACTTTAACACTAATTAAAGTGCTTGCGAAGAGCTATATTATACAGTAAAAAACGAATTAAAAATTCGATTTAATTAGACTTTTTTCATGTTCAATTTGTACGACAGTCACGGTTCGACAGAATGGAAATGCCCATATGCATGTTTTTAAGCTGATCTGCGAATTTTGGTTGAAATCGCTAAATTGTTAAAGCCAGCTTTTTGAAGTAGTTACAAAATTTGGGACCGACGAAGTTGGCTTTGCTTTTTCGTTTCATTTTAAATTGAAACTTTTACTTCACTCAAAATCAATTCTCATTATAATTAAAATCTCAACATGTCAAACTCGCGGCTTGGAATAAAGGAACGTGCCATATTAGACAAGTGGAAGAAAATCGAGAATTCTTTCGAGGACTGTCTGCAGTTTTTGGAAAACATAAACGTGCCCCGACGTCGCTCGGACACCTTTGTTGGTTGTCGGGGTAAACGTATACCCAACCTAAATGAGGTCACTAGCTTGACAGATCTTACTTCAGCCATCGAAGGTAAGACGGAAAGTTGTATTTTTTAAGCTACTAAATTGAAACCACGTTATATAGATAAAGTGGATAGTGAAACCAAGAATTCTCCAGACGGCAGTCTGCAGGATTTGCAAAAAATAAACGTGCCCCGACGTCGCTCGGATTCCTATGTTGTTTGTCAGGGTAGACGTATACCCAACCTAAATGAGGTCACCAGCATGACAGATCTTCCCATCGAAACTACTGAATTTAAATTAAAACGCATTTTGGAACGTCAACGTCATATAATAGATGAAATAGACAGACTAACCGACAATATGCTGAGCCCTCTTGGATCTGATCAATAAACCGTGGTTCGAGCAGAGGAACGGCAACATAATAAAACCTTCACTGTGAAAAAATTGAATAAAAAAATGTTATAGAAGTAACTTCAATCAGCTGTTGAACATTCAGCGACTTTTGTTTGGGCTTTATCATTTTCGTTGTTTTAATTTTCAATAAGTATTTCAACTGATAACGAAGAGGCTTCCACTTTTTGCAAAAACAAGCGGCGAGATATTGATTATAAGGCGCCCCCCTTTATAGACTGATAGGGCGGAATGTCTCAAAGTTTTCTATATAGTTGGTAAGGTTATGTCTGGTACGACAGGTGACATCATAAGGTAGGTGTATATATATTCTTGCATCAGCATCGACAGCCTAGTTGTCTATATATGGTATGTAGACTTCTTTTTGGGCAGAATCTAACAGTTTTTCTGACGAACGGTTTGGATATATAGCCAAGATACATGTTAAACAGACAATTTGCTGCCATTTAACAGAATTTTTGTTGTAAATGTAAAATTGGCTATACAGCTCCTCCAACGGGGCCAAGCCAAGCTTCTCTCAATCTTTGGCGTGTGTGCTTTAAATTTTTCGCACAAGAGAAAGGGACCTACAGTTTAACGCCGAATCCGAACGGCAAAGTTGGAGAATTTGCTTTTTTTCGGCTGTCGCCAATAGCTGGTGAAGTATGTGTAAAAGCTATTTTTCTAAAGAAAGAAAAAAACTTTTATTTTTAGATGTTCAGAGGCGGGATCGAACCCACGACCTGCCGCCCAGCAGTCCAGCACACTAACTGCTGGACCACAGACGGTCACTTTTGTTGATTGCTCTTTTTACTTAACATATACTGTTAACGCTCTCTTAATTGACTTACAGCTGTGCTCCTTACTTTTGCGATTTAATTTCGCTTTTGCAAGAAGTTTACGATTTAGTCCCCAAATTGCAAAAGAAGTTGCTCTGAAATTCGTAAATCCTAAAATTTCGCCGACTTAAAGGGATATTCTCCATGTGCAAAATTTTATTCGATTTTTTTATAGCTTGGATATTTGACAATTTCGCCCCCAAAAATTCTTTTGGAAATTCTAAATACTTTAGAAGATATAGCCTTATTAGTCGAACAATGGCCTTGTTCACCAGCATACATCAAACATCATCCATCAAAAAAAGTTAATTGGCTCTTGTTGAACGCTTTGATGAAATTTTAAGGTAAAAATGGTATGCTCGAATGCTATCGTTTTGATTTTAATCAAAATCACAAAAATTAGCAATCATAATTGCACTTCGCATTCGTTCATTTCAACAATTGAACTAGATCCATCGATTTTTTCGGCATCAATTTGTGCTGGTGAACACTGCCAATGTCTTCGATAAAACAAGTCATTTTAAATTACTTCAAACTTTAAACACATTTACATTAGGGTGACTCAAAAAAAAATTTTTATACCCTTGCAAAGGGTATTATAATTTTGCCCAGAAGTTTGCAACGCATAGAAATATTCATTTCCGACCCTATAAACTATATATATTCTTGATCAGGACGACGAGCTGAGTCGATTGAGCTTTGTCCGTCTGTCTGTCTGTCTGTCTGTCCGTCTGTCTGTTTCTACGCGAACTAGTCTCTCAGTTTTAAAGCTATCGAGCTGAAATTTTGCACAGAGTCTTCTTTTTACTGCACACTGCTAATATGTCGGAACCGACCGGATCGGATGACTATATCTTATAGCTGCCATAGGAACTATCGGTTGAAAAGTGGGTCTTTGTGAGAAAAACTTTTTTGTTTTTAATGTTAACGGCTCCCACTTCAGCAATTATTAATACTATACGCTTTCACATAGATTAGGAAGTTTTTGTTAAAATCGGATGACTATATCTTATAGCTGCCATGGGAACTATCAGTCGAAAAATTGGTTTTAATGAGAAAAATTTTTTGTTTTTAATGTTAACGTGTCTCACATCAGCGATTATTAATATTAAACGCTTTTATACAGATTTGGAAGTTTTGATCAAAATCGGATGACTATATCTTATAGCTGTCATAGGAACTATCGGTCGAAAAGTGGGTTTTATTTAGAAAAATTTTTTGTTTTAATGCTGGCGTTCTTAAACTCTGATGTATTAAAACATTTGCAAGGGTATAAAAACTTCGGCAAAGACGAAGTTATTACGGGTGCACCGGCATTTTCTGAAAGCTTATAGAGTAAAGTATTTTAAGATTTTTTTCAGATTTTTCAAAAGACATTTAGTTCAAAGTTTAAAGCAAATCCGATGCAAAACTGGCAAACATCTTTAAATATTATTAATTTCATTAAATGGGTACAAAGCTTTAAAAGAGTATAACTCTGGAACGGTAATAGCAAAATTTAATTTCCTAGTTTCAGTTTTTTTAAAATTTAACCATTATTTAAACTGCATCATTAGTTTTTTCAATTTCCATAGAAATTTTGAAAAAGTAATGGTGCGTTTTTTATACCCGTTACTCGTAGAGTAAAAAGGGTATACTAAAGTCGTGCAAATGTATGTAACAGGCAGAAGGAATCATTTCCGACCATATAAAGTATATATATTCTTGATCAGCATCAACAGCCGAGTCGATATAGACTTGTCCGTCTGTCCGTCCGTCCGTCCCGTCCGCCCGTCCGTCCGTCCGTCTGTCTGTATGAACACCTAGATCTCAGAGATGGTAAGAGATAGAGGTTTGACATGTATGGGACATATGCTTCTTTTATCTGCACGCAGATCAAGTTTGTTTCAAATTTTGGCCACGCCCCCTCCCGCCCCCGCAATTTGGAAAAAAGTTATATCTCCTACAGTTTTAAAGATAGACGATTCGTACCTTTTAGAGATAGTTAGTAATTAACAAAATGTTCTGCAAAAATCGATTTGCAGAAGAAATGATAAAGATCGGATGAACGGTTCTCAAGTTATGAGCAAAAAAGTGAACCAAGCCCCCCCCCACCCCCCCACCCTAAAAAATGTTACATACTTTTCGGATGGTCACACTAAGGAACGCAGGAACACTGTTAAACATGTTTTTTCATGAGTAACGGGTATATCGAAGTCGGTTAGAGCCGACTTTAACTTACGCTCTCGTTTTCATAGCGATCATTATCATTAATTTTTTCTTTAAACGATGGTTGTTGAGGGATTTTAAAAACTGACCAACAGATGGCACCACTTCTGCGATCCAGCAAGCCAGCGCTGCGGCAGCAAACATTCTTTTGGTCATTGCTTGAGTGTAATGAATGCCCATATTCGGCGGACCCATGTTTTTTAAAAATCAAAGAAAAAAATAAAAAATTTGGCGGTTGGCAATCTTAATCATTTAATTTGTTCCAAGTAGATTTGTTTACATCAATTTTTGAATATGATATCTCTCAAATGGCCGCCTCTGGCGTTGATGGCGTATTGTGCCCTTTTTGCAGCATTTTCCATCGCCTGCCAACATTTCGGCCGGAATAAGCGGCTATTTCTTCACGAATGTTGTCCTTGAGCTCTTCTACGGTCCTTGGCTTGTTAACGTAAACCTTTGACTTCAAATATCCCCACAAGAAGAAGTCAGGCGGCGTCAAATCGGGCGAACGCGGTGGCCAGTCCAAATCACCCTTTTCGACATCAAACGGCCCGGGAATTTCTTCAGAAAATCGATTGTTATGCGACTTGTGTGTGCGGTGGAGCGCCGTCTTGTTGAACCAGAACCCCTACCCTTTCGACGAATAATTGGCATCACAAGTTGGTCATCATGTCGCGATAACGCTCCGGTTGATGGTAGCAGCATGGCCATTTTCATTTTGGAAGAAAAACGGCCCAATGACCGTTTTCCCCCTACCCCCCCCCAAATTGGGTTGCCAGAAGAGGCACTTCTTGAATCTCCTGAGGATTTTCAGTGGCGTAAAGCCGCAATTTCTTTCCGGCCCCCCAAGGGGAAAGGGGTTTAATTTTTATTTTTAAAGCACGTTGAGTTTCACAATTGACTTGTTCTGTTGAATGTAAATTTCAACTATTTCAGAGCGCTCGCGTGGCGTGTATTGTTCAATGTTAAAAATCTGCTTGGACTGACGCTTCAAACGCGGTATGTCTTAAGCGATCTGACATCTCGCCAAAATTATGGCGTTGCCGATGGGTCCGTCGATATGGGCAACCCTGTATGTAGATATATAACGTTTTTTACAAATTGAGGGAAAAATAACCATTTACTCAAAACACAGCCAAAATATGAGATATCTACTACATCGATCATCAGGCCTGGCCCGCAGGGGCCGAACACATTTTGCCATTTGACCATTTGTTCGTTGCCTCTGCATTCGTTCGGCTTCTGCCAAGAGAGCAACCAGCTGTTCACACGCGATGAAATAGGTCAGAGATGTTTTGCGTCGGTTTAGTTTTGCACACCAATACATTCTCACTTTTTGGCCTCACTCTTCTTGACAAACATTGATCTAGTACAACGAACAACCGGTCAACTCTTCCTGCTCTGTCTCCAGGCTCATCTCTATTCGAAATGTACAAATATGTGTGGAGTTTTTCCTGGTGGCTACTACTTTAACCGCATAAACGAATGTAGCGAGCGAGCACACGCTTGCGTGTGTGTGTGTGTGTCCTAGACACGGACGTGCCAGTTACCGTTGCCACTGCTGGTGCTTCTTGTTGTTGGTGTCAGGTAACACGAGGCTGGCCGTCGTCATGCTTTGGTGTTTTGTTGTTCAACCTCCCCTCCTATCCCCTCCACTGCTCACTCTCGTTCTGAGGTAACTGCCATTTTACGCATTTACAAGTTGCCACTTTATATTGCATAATATTCCCACGTACATGTGCCACCTTATGTTTTTTTTTTTACTTTTCTGGGGAGGAGGTGGAGTGTGTGTCAAGTAATTCAATAATTACGCTCTTGACATCATATTCGTGTAACTTTTTCTCAATGTGTGTGTGTGCGTGTGTGTCTGTGTTGACGAGCGGTTTGAGAGTTGTGGCTGGAAAAGTCACACGCGGATTAACAATTAACCCCAACTGCCTTGCCACGCCCATTCAGCACTATACGCACGTGACATTGCGGTTGAGGTGGGTTCAGTGGGGGGAAGTTAAGAAGCTTCATCTTTTGTCCTTTTGAGAGTCAACAATTTTAACTGCAATTAAATTTGCCAACAAATTTTCCCATTCAATATAACAGTATAACAGTTTCATTAACAAATTCGAATACAAAAAGATATAGATATACTTTTAAATAGATTTAAAGCTAATTTGAGAACACTGACAGATACAGTTGTTTTTTTTTATTTAAATTCTAAAGAATAGGTCCCACAGTCAGCTTACGGCCGCGTAGGCACCAATACATATGAGGTTTGTTTAACAGGAATCGCGCATTTCTTGTTTTTTCCAAAAGCAGTTATTAATATTTATTTGTCCCCTTTAAATAACAATTTCCCTTGGATATAAAACAGTTTCAATTCTCTTTTAAAATGTGGCTGTCGGATATTTCAAAAATATCTATATTGATATTTTTGACGATATTGAAAAAGTATCATTTCGATATAAAAATATTTTGGTGTCAAAAAAATCGATATTTTCGATATTTTCTGACTGCGCTTAAAAAAATATAGAATTAATGTATATTTATTAAATTAACAAAAGATATTTATTTTTACTTGCACCTTATTCGTACGCTTTTCGTAAAATCGCTACGTTATCGATACGAGCCGTGTGCGGACGGCCTTACATCTAGCGTTTTTAACAATGAGCTGGCCTTTCAAATTCGTTGCTTTGCCAGTGCGCCTTTATATTTGTTGAGTTGCCACTGTCTTTCGCACTGCGATTTCTGTGTATGAACTTTAATAAAATAACTTTTAAACATTTTGCTTTACATGTCCAGAGCAAAAGAAACAGTTTTAGCAACAGTGTGACCGAAGGCTAAGACAAAAACATCCCAAAAATATTCGATTTCTAAAATATCTCCATGGTAAAATGTGCGATAATGATATACGTAATTACTGCACAGAGAAAAAACGAAAGGCAAAGCTAACTTCGTCTGTAACGAAGTTTTGATACCAAATAGCTTGTCTCAATTAACTTCAACCAAATTAAAAACATTACATATTACCCATGACCGTGTTTGAGAGCAGTTATATTGAGAGCAAAACAGTTTTTCTCACTAAAATCCATTTTCCGACCGAACATTTGTATGGCAGCTACAAGAAGTAGTCATCCGATCCGGTCGGTTCCGACATATTAGCAGCGTGCAGTAAAAAGAAGACTCTGTGCAAAGTTTCAGCTCGATAGCTCCAAAACTGAGGGACTAGTTCGCGTAGAAACAGACAGACGGACAGACGGAGGGACAAAGCTTAATCGACTCAGCTCGTCATGCTGATCAAGAATATATATACTTTATGTGGTCGGAGATGATTCCTTCTATGCGTTACACACTTCTGGGCAAAATTATAATACACTTTTCAAGTGTATAAAAATTAAAAAGCTACACAAAATGTAGGATTTCTACACGTTTCGAACGGGATTTTCAACCCATTACTTTTGTGTAGCTTTATATTTTTACAAATTATATTTTTTTTACTTACTCTGGTAGATTTGATATCCCGGCCCTTTAGAGTGCAACACGATTGGGATGATGTTTTAGACGTCTTCGCCATGTAACGCGTGTAAGGCAAGGCCTCTAAGACATTACTTTTTGGGATCTGCTAAAGGTACAATCCAATATTTGCGTGCCTTGTAATTCTCAAGTTCCAATTCAACGCAATCGCTATTTATATACAGGCAACAGAAATTCGCGCACGATTCCATGTAGATTTTCACACCTTTAGATTTTTTGTTAAATTTGACTAAACGAAAATATAAGGGTTAAGTACTGATGAAGAAGCAAGATTTCGTGTAGAAATTTTATGCGCGCGCGGGTTTCTTCCAAACTTCCGTATGGTATTCAGATTGCTGCATGAAAAATGTAGAATTATTTTGGGAAATGAGCTGATTTTCTAATGTCGTGTAGACTTTGCCTTTGCCCGCAGCATTTAAATTTTCTAAATTTTTAAGTACCATATTATCTTTACCCGCCGCCGCGTGTTGTTTTGCGCGTGGCGTGTGTGGCCCCTAATTTTACGCTGACGTGTGCAATTTAACAGGGCGAAATACGTTGCGTTTAGTTTTGACGTTCCCTGCAGTTCCAAGGCACTACCGCCCAATTTTGGCAGAAAAAAGAGAGCGATTTTTCGCGCTTGTTTTGCGATTGTGAAATGTTACGCGCGTTGTAGTCAGTACGAACGAGCTGACTGACATGCTTAAAAACAAATCGAAGACAGAAAATGCGTTTCGCTTTAAATTTCTTTCAGCGAGTGACCCGACAAAAGGAATAGGAAAACAAGTAAATATCCCTTTTTTTTCGCGTGTCTTCTTTTCAATTCGTATTCTGCATAGCGTCAGAAATTATTTCTTGTTGTGACGCTTAACCGAGTGCATGTTTTTGGCAAATAAAAATAAAAAATACTATAATAAAATATTTAAAGTGCAAAGTAATATCAACTATAATAAACGTCATCAATTTACAATTACAGGTAACAATATTAAAAGTAAAAACTGATAAAAAAACATAATATATTTTGTTTGTTATTTTTAAAAAATTTTTATTGTTACAGATCAAGGCGATAAAATCAATAGTCTCTTGGAGTAAAGGCAAAGGCCGAGGAAGGAAAGTTTTGCGCTCCACATGTATGTTTTATAATTATATTTTAATTATTATAATAATAGATACAATTTGAATTACTTTTCACCCAGCATACCCTCCGGAGGAAACCAAACCGCTGAGGAGCAGTTTCAGGATGCTTTACATATAAATAAAAGCCCATTATGAAACTGAAGTGTGTAATAAAAAATAAATAAACACTACAATATTAATTATTATTTAAATTAAATGAATTGATAAATATTTTTGGAGCATATTTGCTCACAGATAACTAGTAGTTACTGCGGTAGCTAGCTACGCCACAGATTACTTTTCGGTAGCGTTTCGCTAGCTCCAGAATCGCTAACGTTTCGCTAGGACATACCCATACAAAAGTAATCTCCCCGGAGCCGGTAATCCGGGGGTAGTCAGGTAAGGGTTGCCGAATCGCCCATGGTCGCTAGCGCTGCGCCAGCTACAGGAACTGAAGGGTTTGCACCCCCCCCGGGGGCCCAATTTTGTTTCCCCGGTGGGCCAAAACAATCGTTTTTTTGCCTAAGCCGAAATTATTTTTAAAAATCATTTATGGTGACCTTGTTTAGCTCCTCCCTCGATGCCGCCTTTATCGCCTCAATCGTGTCGTAGCGTAGTCCTTTCATGAATGCACAGAAAATAGTCCACGGCGGGGGAGGTTTTTTTTTTTTTTGTTTTTTTTTTTTTTTTTTGTTTAAAAATTTTTTTTTTTTTTTTTTTTTTGTGGTGCACAATTTTATATAAGGGTAAACTCTTACCTTCTTTGATCCGCAGCCCATTGATGGTTAGCAGGTCATTTTTGAGCTCTCGGAAAATTGGTGCAAGTGTTGATTTGTTTTTATACTTTGTGGTTCACAGAGAATATAGTTAGTTTGTGCATTTGGATGCACTGAAAAATGGAAATATAAAAACATTCGTCCTCTCTATCAAAATCGCACTTCAACGTGATTGAAAACATAAAAACATTCTTAACTGGTGGTCAGAATCCTCCACAAAGGTCCCAGAATATTATTAGATTTCAAAAGTATTCTCTGGCGTAAAATTTATATTGAATCCACTAACAAGTTATGTATGTCCCGGTATGTCCCAAGTAGGTTCCGGTATGTTTAAGGTATTTCCCTAGTATGTCCTGGTATGTCGCAAGTATGTCCCGGTATGTCCCGAGTATGACCCGGTATATTCCAAATAAGTCCCGATATGTCCCAAGTATGTCCCGGTATGTCCTGAGTATGACCCGGTATGTCCCGGTAGAAGACCCGTATGTCCGGATGTCCAGTAGGTCGGACATTTTATGTATGTACAAATGTAACGCCATACTGATACCTTCTTTAACGATGGGTTTTCGTCTTAAAAAGGCATAACAAAAAAATTTTTTGAGAAAAGTTAGTTTTAGGGTCTGCGACATGGATTCAAAGTTTATCACTCATACATGTTTAATTTTTAAGTAGTTGGCGTAGACTTGGTTTGAAGTCATAACATTTGACAAAAAGGTACCATGACCATTGAAAAATTGGTGTGCAATACAATATGCAAATAATATTTACTAAATATATATTTTGCAAAAATCGTATATTACCGCAATATATCTACTATTCAGCGCTGTTCAATTCTAGATGAAAACAAGTTTAAGCAGTAAGTGGCTATCAGGATATCTTTGAAGTGAGGGGCTGCAGGCAATAAGTCCCCAAACGATAAAATGAAATAAGGCCCTAAATGTGGGGTGTTATTTCATATGAAATAATACCCCAATTTAAATAATGAAATAAGGCCCCACTGAAATGAAATAAGGCCCGAAAAATAAATGAAAAAGGGCCCCAAAGTTTGAATGCAAAGAGTTAAAGATATTTTCACAAAATAAAAATTTTTTGCTCGAGAACGATCGAAATCTCTTTTTTAAACATTTACGCTATTCATTCGCTATTCGCATTTCGCTATTCACACGTACACGACCCAAACGCTTGCCGAAGCTGAGACGAAAAGAGCAGAAAGCCGTCATTCGCTCGCCAGAGTTCGCAGCGATAAGGTCGAAGCAAATTCTCGGCGCTTTATTTTCGCACACCAATACTCTCTTACTTTTTGGCCTCGCTCTCGCTGGGCAACGCTGGAATACGAGCTTATACTGCTCTCTTTTGCAAGGGCTGAATGAGCGCTCTCTCTAAAATAAGCGTGTGTGTTTTGACGACCCCTTCTCTATACATATTTGGTTTTTTTTTGTAAGCAGGCCTTGACTTGTTAAGTCGTTAAGTCGTTAAGTTGTCAATCAACAAACTTCACAAAAAAATATACATCCTTTTAGACGCTACAAAATTTTCAAGTGCACCATTAAAATAAAACACAAACGAATCTTTTACCACCCAAACACAGCCATGTCATATAGAGTCAAGTCCACACCCTTTTATCGTCGCATTGTCAGCATTAGCGAAAAGAATGGACAAATGGATCGTCTGCGCGCGGAGTATGAACGCTTCAACGAGTTCCATGATAATCTCGCCGATGTGCTGAAGATGCGACAGTTGCGTTTGGCGCGTTTGCTTCGTCATGTTGCGGAGATTAGGGAAGTTTGCGCCACTGTTTTAGCAGCACCTGGAAGACATCGACCCCTTCAAGCTTTGGTTCGGGCCAACGAGTTGGTCAGGGAGACCTCCAGAACCAATGTCAAATTTTCTAAGTGGACTGATGTTCGCGTGACATCCAAAATGCAGGCCGATGCAGAGCGAGAGGTCATTGAAAAACGCGAAAGGGCAGCCAAAAGGATTAGCTACGGGAATGCTCAATCCAAGCAGAATATACAGCGTCTGCAGCGGCGTCAACGGGGCACAGTAGCAACTGGCAGCCTTCATCTTATCTCAACAGCGCCACCGGATTTGAGCAAGCGTGCCAGGCTAGAAAAACGTTTGCTCTATGGAAATTCTTGCTCCAATAACAATATGAAGCGCAGCTTAAGGCTGTCCCTAAACTTGGATCAAGATGTGCAAACAGCTCCTTTGGCTCCAGACGTTAACATTTCGACAGATCTGCCGTCTCAGGTTGGACCTAAGCCACGTACTCGTGCTGCTGCCTACTGGCATCAGATTTCACTGACTTTGCCCTGGTTTAGGGCCTTTTCCAAGTGGATTTCAAAAGACCAACCAGCAGGGCCCAGGCCCACTAGCAGCTCTCCAGAACTGGTCCCTATACCTCGGGCTGCATATCACTTCCAGGATGACTGGCCCCAGCGTGTTTGTGGTGGTTGGAAGCCAAACAGAGAACCATCCTCCCACTGATCAGAGTAAGAGTGTTTATTTGTTCTGGTTTGGAGAGTCTGTAATCCTTTATTAATTTCCACAGGCGTTTTTGGCTACAATTCCATATTTTTGCCTAAATGTAAATTTTTTTTGTAACTGCCGTTTCTAAGCCTTTCGCAAGTCATTGAAAGAAGTTTCCGAAGAAGAATGCAAGAAATCCATGTCTAAAGTGAACCATCTTTTCACCATTAAAATATGAAATATTAGATTTTAAAAGTTTAGTTTTGATTTTACTTCTCATAGAGTTCGTCTTTTGTCGAGGAGTCCTTGTCTTTTGTGTGCGGGTGGGCTCAGACAAGACTAATATAAAACGAGAGCGTAAGTTAAAGTCGGCTCTAACCGACTTCGATATACCCGTTACTCATGAAAAAACATGTTTAACAGTGTTCCTGCATTCCTTAGTGTGACCATCCGAAAAGTATGCAACATTTTTTTAGGGTGGGTGGGGTGGTAGGGGGGGGGCTTGGTTCACTTTTTTGCTCATAACTTGAGAACCGTTCATCCGATCTTTATCATTTCTTCTGCAAATCGATTTTTGCAGAACATTTTGTTAATTACTAACTATCTCTAAAAGGTACGAATCGTCTATCTTTAAAACTGTAGGAGATATAACGTTTTTTCCAAATTGCGGGGGCGGGAGGGGGCGTGGCCAAAATTTGAAACAAACTTGATCTGCGTGCAGATAAAAGAAGCATATGTCCCATACATGTCAAACCTCTATCTCTTACCATCTCTGAGATCTAGGTGTTCATACAGACGGACGGACGGACGGACGGACAGACGGACAAGTCTATATCGACTCGGCTGTTGATGCTGATCAAGAATATATATACTTTATATGGTCGGAAATGATTCCTTCTGCCTGTTACATACATTTGACGCTTTGAAACCCTTTGGGAAAATAGTACAAAAATTTTATTTTTCGGCGATTGCACTGGGATCAAAATCGGTTCAATGTAACTGGAGATATCATGGCCGCCAGCTCAAAACGTCTTGAGATATGTAAATTAGGGTGTCCAAAAAAATAATTTTTTTTTTGCACCGGCATTTTCTGAAATCTTATAGAGTAAACAAATTTGGAGATTTTTTTCAGATTTTTCGAAAGACGTTTAGAGGTCGCACAAATCAAATTTCCCCCCAAAAATAGGGTTTTCCGTATTGATTTTGATTTTTACTGAAAACATGGTAAATAACCAACATTTTCTTAGTTTTAAAAACAACATTTTAAAGAAAAATGCCAAAGTTTTACTTTTATGAGCATAAACCATGAGTTTTAACTTTGCATTTCGTAAATTTTTCGTAAATTTTCGTAAATTAAAAAAAAACGCACCATTACTTTTAAAATTTCTATGAAAATTGAAAAAACTAATGATGCAGTTTAAATAATGGTTAAATTTTTAAAAAACTGAAACTAAGAAATTAAATTTTGCTATTACCGTTCCAGAGTTATACTCTTTTAAAGCTTTGTACCCATTTAATGAAATTAATAATATTTAAAGATGTTTGCCAGTTTTGCATCGGATTTGCTTTAAACTTTGAACTAAACGTCTTTTGAAAAAATTCAAAAAAATCTTAAAAATACTTTACTCTATAAGCTTTCAGAAAATGCCGGTGCACCCGTGAAAATAAAAAAAAAATTTTTTGAGTCACCCTAATGTAAATGTGTTTAAAGTTTGAAGTAATTTAAAATGACTTGTTTTATCGAAGACATTGTTCGACTAATAAGGCATATCTTCTAAAGTATTTCCAAAAGAATTTTGGGGGCGAAATTGTCAAATATCCAAGCTATAAAAAAATCGAATAAAATTTTGCACATGGAGAATATCCCTTTAAGTCGGCGAAATTTTAGGATTTACGAATTTCAGAGCAACTACTTTTGCAATTTGGGGACTAAATCGTAAACTTCTTGCAAAAGCGAAATTAAATCGCAAAAGTAAGGAGCACAGCTGTAAGTCAATTAATAGAGCGTTAACAGTATATGTTAAGTAAAAAGAGCAATCAACAAAAGTGACCGTCTGTGGTCCAGCAGTTAGTGTGCTGGACTGCTGGGCGGCAGGTCGTGGGTTCGATCCCGCCTCTGAACATCTAAAAATAAAAGTTTTTTTCTTTCTTTAGAAAAATAGCTTTTACACATACTTCACCAGCTATTGGCGACAGAAAAAGCTAATTCTCCAACTTTGCCGTTCGGATTCGGCGTTAAACTGTAGGTCCCTTTCTCTTGTGCGAAAAATTTAAAGCACACACGCCAAAGATTGAGAGAAGCTTGGCTTGGCCCCGTTGGAGGAGCTGTATAGCCAATTTTACATTTACAACAAAAATTCTGTTAAATGGCAGCAAATTGTCTGTTTAACATGTATCTTGGCTATATATCCAAACCGTTCGTCAGAAAAACTGTTAGATTCTGCCCAAAAAGAAGTCTACATACCATATATAGACAACTAGGCTGTCGATGCTGATGCAAGAATATATATACACCTACCTTATGATGTCACCTGTCGTACCAGACATAACCTTACCAACTATATAGAAAACTTTGAGACATTCCGCCCTATCAGTCTATAAAGGGGGCGCCTTATAATCAATATCTCGCCGCTTGTTTTTGCAAAAAGTGGAAGCCTCTTCGTTATCAGTTGAAATACTTATTGAAAATTAAAACAACGAAAATGATAAAGCCCAAACAAAAGTCACTGAATGTTTAACAGCTGATTGAAGTTACTTCTATAACATTTTTTTATTCAATTTTTTCACAGTGAAGGTTTTATTATGTTGCCGTTCCTCTGCTCGAACCACGGTTTCTTGATCCTAGAGGGCTCAGCATATTGTCGGTTAGTCTGTCTATTTCATCTATTATATGACGTTGACGTTCCAAAATGCGTTTTAATTTAAATTCAGTAGTTTCGATGGGAAGATCCGTCATGCTGGTGACCTCATTAAGGTTGGGTATACGTCTACCCTGACAAACAACATAGGAATCCGAGCGACGTCGGGGCACGTTTATTTTTTGCAAATCCTGCAGACTGCCGTCTGGAGAATTCTTGGTTTCACTATCCACTTTATCTATATAACGTGGTTTCAATTTAGTAGCTTAAAAAATACAACTTTCCGTCTTACCTTCGATGGCTGAAGTAAGATCTGTCAAGCTAGTGACCTCATTTACGTTGGGTATACGTTTACCCCGACAACCAACAAAGGTGTCCGAGCGACGTCGGGGCACGTTTATGTTTTCCAAAAACTGCAGACAGTCCTCGAAAGAATTCTCGATTTTCTTCCACTTGTCTAATATGGCACGTTCCTTTATTCCAAGCCGCGAGTTTGACATGTTGAGATTTTAATTATAATGAGAATTGATTTTGAGTGAAGTAAAGTTTCAATTTAAAATGAAACGAAAAAGCAAAGCCAACTTCGTCGGTCCCAAATTTTGTAACTACTTCAAAAAGCTGGCTTTAACAATTAGCGATTTCAACCAAAATTCGCAGATCAGCTTAAAAACATGCATATGGGCATTTCCATTCTGTCGAACCGTGACTGTCGTACAAATTGAACATGAAAAAAGTCTAATTAAATCGAATTTTTAATTCGTTTTTTACTGTATAATATAGCTCTTAGCAAGCACTTTAATTAGTGTTAAAGTGTATATCAAGTGAAATTCGGTTTCCAAAATAATGACAAAATTGGAAGCTATTCGAACGTGACAAAAACAGAAGTGGTTTTCGCGAGTGGCTATATAAAGACAAAACTTAGCGAAACCTAACACAATAACTAAACCTAAAAAATCTTAATATCTTATGAATGAATAGTTCTTTGAAATGTATATTATTTGATTTAAAAATCTTGAGTATATTTTTGGTAAAAAAATTTTTATCTTTGTCGATACGTGACATGTCGAACGCGACATTTTTTCCATCATTATATTTATGTGGTTTCTGCTATTGTGCAAAGCAAAAACTTCCAGTTTATTGCATTGGCATAGTTTCTTATGGTTTCTTATTCATTCTAGTATAGCCCTTTGTACCATCAGAAAGATTTTAGATAGCGAAAGTACATTTAATCTTTAGTCACTTTTTTCCAAAATATTAAGCAAATTTTATGTCAAAATGAGAAAAATCGCGCTAGCACGGCCGTGAAACCGAATATATCCAATTGGGTTATCAGGAAATGTAAGATTAGCTTACATTATTTTAATTTGATTGTTTCCCTATGAAAATTCGATCAAATATAGTGTTTTTAACCACTTTATTTTTTTTGGCCCAGGGTGCGTGGCCCAAAATTTGAAACAAACTTGATCTGCGTGCAGATAAAAGAAGCATTTGTCCCATACATGTCAAACTTCTATCTTTTACCATCTCTGAGATCTAGGTGTTCATACAGACGGACGGACGGACGGACAGACGGACAAGTCTATATCGACTCGGCTGTTGATGCTGATCAAGAATATATATACTTTATATGGTCGGAAATGATTCCTTCTGCCTGTTACATACATTTGCACGACTTTAGTATACGCTTTTTACTCTACGAGTAACGGGTATAAATAGAAATAGATAGACCAATGTAAAGGGGAGAATAGGTTTGGAAGATGCCTTCTGGTTCGAATACATTTTAAGGTGACGAAACGAACCTGCCTTTAGTTGAATTTCGCTGCGCGTATTTGAATTGTCTTGTTTCCTCACATACTCCTGCCCGAAATTATACGACACCATGAAAATTTTAGTTTCGACCCTCGTAGGAGAATGATAAAGCATAATACTACGAAATCAAGTATGCAGAAAGAAAGCTTAATGAATTCTGCTTAAAATCTGATATTCTTATCTCTGATTGCATCTCGCGTTTTCAAGCAGCGGTTAAAAAAGCAAAAAAGTTCGATTTTTGTCATGTCTGCAATTGTATCAAAATTATACGACACTTGTAAATTTGTTGGATTTAGTTAACATTTTATTCTTAGAATGGTATATAAACACTATTTTATTAATAATAGAGCCACCTTGAGCCTTTGCTACCTCGAATAGTCTCTAAGGCATTGAGTTCACCAAATTTGTAAGTAAATTTTGGTCTAAAAGAGACTATTGGGCCAAAATTTCGCTTTTGAGGTTTTCGACATTCTCAAATTTGTTGTTATTGGCGTAAACACGCCTGGCTAAGATACCTACCATGTTCTCAATTGGGTTTAGGTCAGGGGAGCATGCTGGCCAATCCAAAACATTTATATGGTGATCACTTATAAAGCGCTGGGTCTCTCTACTCTTGTGAATAGATGCCTTATTTTGCGGAAAAACAAGATCTCTTTCCATATTTTTTTTTCAAAAATGGCAGAAGACGATCCTCCAATACTTTTTGTATTCTCCCTGTTCATCCTGCTGCTTGTGAAGCACAGATCAGGCGTTCCAGACGCATGAGGCTCCATAACCCATTGCGGATCTGCCTCCGCAATTGCGTTTAGAAAACATAAGTGGATCCTTACGCAAATCTATCCAAAAGTACCGAAACCCATCTGGACCGTCAGAACAAAATTTTATGTCATCAAAAAATATTATCTAAATGATAAATATTGAACAAAGCTGTTTAAACAAAATAAAGCTAAAATTTTATACCGAGGCCCAGTTTCTCTCCAAGTTTTATTTCCACAAATTGAAGTCGTGCTGTTTTTTTGGTGCGGCTTTAAGAACGGAGCCTTTTTTAAGACTCCTCTGACAATGCACTCCGATGATTGCAGCGTCCGCCAAACAATCATCCGTGACACAGGCGTACTGCAACATGCGGCAAGTGTGGAGCACGAAGCTATCGAATTGCTAGCTTTAAGTATTATGCGACTTTTTCGCGGTCAAACAACTTGGGTTTTCTTCCAGAGCTATGCTTCACACCATATTCATCCGGATTGTTCAAAAATTTGGTGATAACACAACGTGTTCGACCGATTTTCCGCGATATTTCGCTTACATTAAAGCCAACATCGTTGTAGGCTCTTATCCTTCCCTTTTCCTCGTCGGATAACAAACGCCCACGCGGCATTTTATTACAAATTCATTAAATTGTTAGCAGATATATAAAAAAATTTAATTGAAACCAAATCTTTCTCTCCAGCCGCAATATTTGAAATATGTCGTATAATTTTGATACACTTGCAGACATGACAAAAATCGAACTTTTTTGCTTTTTTAACCGCTACTTGAAAACGCGAGATGCAATCAGAGATAAGAATATCAGATTTTAAGCAGAATTCATTAAGCTTTCATTCTGCATACTTGATTTTCGTTGTATTATGCTTTCCCATTCTCCTACGAGGGTCGAAACTAAAATTTTCATGGTGTCGTATAATTTTGGACTCAGAACTTTAAGAAATTTCGAAGCCTCCACGAGTCTGGACCTCTTTCTAATAAGGTTCGGATATTTTAGTGGTTTTCAGGCTTGTAAAATTAATCAAGGCTGCAAACCTCTAAAATTTTGCAGAAGGTTCGGTCCGGGGGTTCGAACCCGTTGTAAAGTCTAAGGTTCGGTTCGTGGACCGGTTCCTGCAACCCCTGAACCCAAGGTTCTGGTTCGAACCTCGGTTCACTTGAACCTAACAAAATATTTTCCATTTATTACTACTTATTGTTTAAAATAATATTTTTTTTAATAAAGCAATTTTAATTATTCAATTCTTTAGCTGACATTTACAACAAATGAGAACTGCTTAGTTAAAGTTAATAAGAATTATATCTTTTAGGAGCTCTTCACCTATACTAGCTCTTAGATCAGAAAGAACAAACTTAAGTGTTTAAAAGGCTCGTTCAACTGATACCTGCGTTGCTGGAACAGCAAGTATAGTCAAAGCTATATTTCTTAAGTCCTCGTTTTTTTTGACTTTTCCAAAATGTTAAAACATTTGTCTATGTATTTTCTCTTGTACAAGTTTCAAACGAATCTATAACATCATTTATATTTGATATTTGTTTACTGCTTTCTATTTGTTTCATAAATTTCTCTTCTTCGCAATCAGACGTTGAGTCATTTAAAGTTGAATTTGGAAAACTCTCATTAAGAAAGAACTCTGAATGCAAAAATCTTTGAGAGTTAGTAAGCGTTCGCACATTTTGAAGGATGAGTTTTAACGCGTTACACAGTCTAACACTGTTTTATTCAATTTTCTTTATGCAAAAGATTTAAAATAGTGTGAGTACAGAGTTTCTTACTCAGTGTGCGAACTCTATTAATGTCAATCTGAACTTCCTTAAAAAAATAGTTAACTACTACATTTAAGGTGTGTGCAGCACAACGAACTGTAATTATAGAGTCCTCTGGAAATTTATTGAGCTATCTTCGTCATCGTGCAAATCAAGCTTTTGATTCACATGAGCAACCTTCATTAACGTTGCATTCTTCTTAGTTGCATTTCTCTTTCGCTATGAAGTTGTCATTTAATACGTAATTTTTCTGCCCAAACCATATTTGCTTTTGTCGACGGTTATAGATAGGGGATATTGGAAGTCTTAAAACCTTGGAGAGGCCATCAAACCTCAAAATATCTGATTTTATAGTTTTGATAAATTCTCTATAAAATATACTTAATTTTTTGATCCATGTTGTGCAAAGATCTTAACATTTGGAAAATCGTATGGAAAAAAGCCCGGTCTAATGTACATATGTGAAGTTAAACAAGTATGCTCGGTTACTAGGTCAAATGGCTTAGATTAATCGAATTTAACCTTATGTTCATTGTTCAAAGCAGTGTCGATTTCATTCAAACGGTTTCCTTCCAAATTATCTAGTAAACAATTTATATAAAAAGTCATACAAGCTTAATTCAAAGCACAATCGTTTTACTAAAATTTCTATAGATTTCCAATATTTCCCTGTTCATGTCTTTAAAAAAAACCATTTAATTTTGTGAACCGAACCTAATTTTTAGAAAAAGTGGTCCGGTTCGGGTTCAGGTTCGAGGAGTCAAAAATTTTAGGGGTTCGGTTCATGGTCCGGTTCGTCGGACCGACAAAACCCGAACCGAACCGGTTCTAAGGGGTTCGGTTCAGGACCGGTTTGCACATTATAATGAGAATCTAAGAATATAGTGTGCAAACTTTTCAAGCGGACTTTCTTCTCTTTTTTCTATATCACACTATGAAAGATTTGCTAAGATAGACTCTTTTTTTTTTAAAGCATGCGATTTAACCAAATTAGTCTAGTCTAGTTGTTGCTTAGAACCGAAATTTTACAGGTACAACGTATACGTTCTTTTCGGTTCCAAGAATATCGCTGCTCGGATACTGGCATAGAAAAAATTTCAAATCTCGGTTCCCATTCTGAGTTTTAATCGATTCGGTTTGATTCCCTGGTCATAAGAAAGTGTTTTTTTAGCGTTAAAAGGTTACGGTCCTTGAAAATTTTATTATTTCATGCTAAAAATAATATAATCCTTTGAAATTTGTAATGAAATTTAGGTTAACATTTTTTAAAAAAAAAAAAACCCGAAAAAAATTAAGTTCAAATTTAAGCAAAAGGAGGCATCAGTCTTTCTATATACCAAGCTTTTGGTACAAAAACCGTACTCCTCTTTGTCTTACATCAAATTCAAATCAGTTTGTAGAGTTTTTCTCTGCTGCTTCTTCAATTTCTGATTAGCTTTTTCATATAATTTGCGCCACATTAGTTCCTCCTTTTTGTATTTAGTCATCCAAGTGGCCAATGCTTCAAATAGACTCTTCCGAAAGGGATTGCTATTGATGGGCAGTTCAAATTTATCATAAAATGAGGGATTATAGATAATGTTATCAAATTCTCGCTCAAAATTGCCATCATTTCGGGGAAACATTTGTGATTCCAGCATGTCAAAGCTGCAATACATACAGAAATGGTTACTGTTCTCTATTCTCTGGGCAACTCACCTGGGCAAACGTTCTCGTAGATAACGCAAACGTCGTCCACAATGATAATCGCGCGTTTTCTTCTTATAGTGATCACTTTTGCCCGCCAAACCGGCTTGAAACATTAGCCAATTGATGGTAGGTGACAAATCCTTTTTGTACGAAAGGCGCATGTATAAAACTCTCTCATCCAGATCCAAATCCACTAACTGGGCATACAACTCATGGGATAAAACAAGCCTTTTGAATCGTGTAATACTTTCGCGTGGCCAGTGTAGTTCAAAGGGTTGAATATGGGAGAGACAGCCACGGACAGCCAAGGCGGGCGTTTCGGCAAAGCTGCTGGGCAAAAATTTCAATTTCGAACGCGGCAACTCAGCCACGCCGCCATAGTCCACATAGTAAATGGAAATATTTTCCTCTTCAGTTAAAGGTGTGAACACTATGCGTGCCCGCCGCCAGTTGTGATCCTGATGAGCGGCACAGATATAGCCGGCTTGCAAAAAATAGTTGGGCAAATTTGTGTTGTAATTGTTTTTACCGGGTTCGTGTAGGTTGTAAAAGGTGCTGAAAAACAGGAAAATAAATCAATTTTGAAGAGTTAATCTTAACCGGACTTACTTTATATTCCTACTCAGCTCTCCCAAGTAGCTCACGTCATACACTTCGTTTACAAACTGGAACCAAAACTGAAAGGGAGTGTAGACCTAACAAGGGAAATGAATTTATGTGTCGAATCTTGTGAGTGTGTGTGGGGTAAGCTTACCTCGCATACAAAGATTCTTAGCATAGCATTCACTCGGCAGTTCTCTTCTAGTTGCAAAGGCGGCAATTTCTGTCCCAGACGCACAGCATCCTTGGGTTTGTCCACGCAAAAAACCGCATCCGACTAAAAAGTAACCACAAATTAATGGTAGAAAAATTCTAATAACATTTTACCCACCAAAGCATAGTCTGGCACAGCCATCTTGGACTGCAGGCGATAAAGAAAGGCTTTCATTTCACTCTCGCTACCTCTGGGCAAGTCTTTCAGCTCCGCTGCAGGTTCATCGATGTACAGACCGAAAGGATTTGTGCCGAGTAAAATCTGCTCTTCATCATCACTGTCCAAGACCAGGGGCTGTGGCTGCTGCTCCTCTTTCACAGCAGCCTCCAGCTTGCTACAATCCAACGAGTTCAACCATTCCTGCAAATGGTTGTAAGGTTTGCTCATTTTTGGCAGCGGCAATTCAATTGGTTGGCGTGGTACATAGATGTCTTCATCTGAGGAGGAATCAGCCGCCATCTGATCGTTTCGCGAGGAGCATGAGCTTCCAAATGACAGCTGTTGCTTTTCTCCATCTAAAAAATTTGCTGTTGCCTGCAATTGGGAAATAACTGAGCTTAATCTTAACCACAACCAGCTGGCGTCACTCACTCGAACCTTGCCATCAGCCTTAGCTCTAATTGTAGATTTGGTGTCCGGTTGCTGCTCCTCTTTGTCCGGTAGAAGACATTCATACTCTTCTGTAGGCGCTGTCAGCCTTGGCTGCAAATGGTTGCAAGTCTGGCTCGTTGCCTGGCGTTGTACAAAGTTGTCTTCATCTGCTGATGAATCTGTATGCTCTTTATCTCTCTTTTGGTTTAAAAAATTTGTCTGGGCACAAGGATTTCCAAATTCTGGCTTCACTTGAGCCGCATCATCCGCATTAGTTTTAGCTTTATCTTTGGTGATCGCTTCCAATGCCATTACCAGCGTTCGTGGGAACTGGCCTAATACTTTTTTTTGATTGACTGCACCGAGAAGCTCATTGAAATTATGATGCGATGTTTGAATTTTCATTTCATTAGGCTTTTCCATTTAAATTTTGAAATATTTTGTAAAATTTGAGGTGCGACTTTATAAACACATGTGAAATTAACTGTTAATTTGTCACTTTGCTGCCTTGAAGGTGGCAACGCTTGCATAGAGATGTGCGCATGGGCATTTAGTGGCGGTGAGTCACGTACCCAATTAGCTGTTTTCTGTTTATTTTCAATTAAATTGGATCAAACGGAAAAACAAACATTCTTGAATAGGGGGAACTTGGCAGACCTGAATTCAACTGATCAACTCAGTTTCGCTTTTACATATGCCTGAGAGGGAGTGTTGCCAACTTTTGCCGAAAAAAAAACTGTAGGGGGATGGAGAGGGAAAAAAGCTGGATTTTTCGAAAAAAAAAGCTGAAAAAGCGCTTGTTATTTATATATTAAAATATATATATTTGAAATCAGAAAAACTCAACTAATAAATTTATGCAGCATCCTAGATTAGATTCTGAAGCATTTTAATTAACTTTTCAAACCCTTACTTAGGCAAATTTCTGCAAATCGTCTACTGGCATTACAAAAATATTAGTAGCTGATGGAATATTACATTTTATTTTTAAAAAATTGATAGTACAGAAGATCTTTCAGCAAGCCGGACTCGTCAGTGTCATTAATTTTAAAAACTTCTTAGTTTGTTGAATTTAAAAAAAAAAGATTTTAAAAAATCCAATATTAAAATAATTCATTGTCATATTTTGCATTTTCCATCACTGCAGTCAACTCAAAGGTATCAGATTCTTACTTCCGAAGCCCAGCCTCAAACTCCGGGTCCTGCAGCCAAAGGCCTGTTCTCAGAAGCGCGGAAAATTTAGCACGCTAAATTGCACTTTATAAATTTAGCATCCACATAAATTTTTAGAGTGCCCATATATACGCCAAAGAGGCCAAATACAGAAACGGCCACACTGGTGGTCAGCTGTTTTGATTTGTTTACAAACAAAATTTAAAAGATTTACCAAGTTGTATGCTGCGCAACAGAAAAACAGATCTGTTGCTGCCATGGCGTTGCACCAAATTTCGGTTCAAGGTGTTGGGCGAGGATGCAATTATTGCCCGTTTGAGACACAACAAGGCCGATCTGTTCGTGATGTCGGGCTACTACTTGGAGGATTATTTGCATTTTTGCCGTTTGGGCAACAATAATTGTTTGGAGAAGTTTGTACAAGATATTGGCTAATCGGCCTACAGTGTGGGTCAGATAGAGCAGTTTGTGGAGTAGATAATGCATCGATCGGCCCTGACGGATGCCAAGATACGCGACAAGATGGGGGTTGATAGTTGTTTGACCGTGCATTTCTTTGCAAAAATGCTGCTATCGTCTGCAGGAAGGCGGCTTGGAGTATCTGCAAACGCTACGCTAGAGATTAGAAAATATATTTTCAGTTTTCATGAAAAATTGTTGTTTTATTTGCCGTAAACTCAAAATCCTCCTCCTCGGGTTCACGTTTGACAGACACGCCCCCACCCAGCTAGCACCGCTGCTCACGGCAGTCGCTCCGCTGTCCAACTCCATTATTAGCTGGTCTGCATTGGGTTCATTTTTGACCTCCAACAAGGAGAAGCAGGACGTGGCCGACACAGTTTTCGCGGTGGAGGTGGAAAAAATTATGAACGGGTTTGGTATGGTCATCACCTGCTGTTTGACCTCCTCCGATTGCGGACGCAACCGTCCGTGCCAAACGGCCGAGATGTTTCCAAGGGTCGGACGTTGGCATTGGAGACTGTTTTCAGTACGTCCCTTCATTTGTGACTCTTAGCTTATACTTTCTTCGCAGTTTAAACTTTCCGTCCGTTTCCTTCTGCCAAATTATTTTCCTCCATATTCGATTTATGATGCGAAAATAAAGAGCTGCAGCCAATTCCGCCAATGGCATCAGCTGTTCATTCAATCCACTCACGACCCACACTGCTATCGATACGTCAACTATCGATAGGCCAATTGGGCATTTATTTAGCGCGTCTCAGAACACAGAAAATAAATTCAGCCGCGGAAACTTTCCGCCACTGTTTTTTTTATATGGAGTGCGTCATAAAAATTTATTTTCCGCGCTTCTGAGAACAGGCCTTAAGGATTTATGTTAGGTGGCTGGACATTTATGCTATTTTATAATAGTTGCTCAATATGCCAACATCCACCAAATAAAATGGGAAAATTGAAATTCTTTAAAATTTTTGGTCCGAAGTAAATAATTATCGATACACAGCTCAGGTAACAACCCCTTTTTGGACCTGGTAGCTTTCGCCCTGACTCTTAACTTTCGTTACCATGGTCGAGTGCAGTAGTGAAAAAAGGTATTTAGCCAAGCAAATTTGGTTAAAACTAAAACCAGAAATCGGTTAGAAATCGGT